>CAUJRU010002582.1:0-71995 GCA_963277665.1 Viscum album
TTTCAATTATAATTCACTATTTTCACTATTCAACAAAACATAATTCTATAAAAATTATCAAAAATTAACCCTAAACTAATTATGAAAATAATATTTAATGAATAAATTCTATGTTTTCATATAAAATTTGTAAAATTTTAAAAATTTATCTTTATTACAAATGTGCCATTTAAATATTAAAGAACTACTTCTAAAAAAATATAGCTTTTTATAAATAAAATTATATTTTTTCTAATCTTTTTACTATCAATCAATTAGAGGAATTTAAAAATCTTTTATTAAATATATAATATATATTCCATTAATAACATTCACTAAAAGAAATTAACTGAATTTATTGGGATACAAATCATTTTGGCATCTAATTTGTTTTATTAAAACGTGTACTTTATATTCCATTAATTTTTATTTTCACTATAAGTAAATTTATAACCAATGAAATTAACCATAAATTTTCATAATTTAATTAATATCATTTGTAATATATTATTTAATATATAGAAGTTAATTTTCATTTTAAATTATAATATTATTAATGTTTGGTAAATGTCAGTCTTTCATGTAACACGAGCCATCGTAGAAATCCATTGCTACAAGTAACATAATATAAAACCATGGTTATGTTTTGATTATGTTATACATATTATTTCATATAAATGAGGTCAAAATCAATGTTTCATTTAATATACACTTTTTAAGAGACTGAATTTATTTTTTGAAAAATTATTTTAATATTCTAGGATGTTATCTTTTCTTCTAAGATTTGTGTTATATGTCACAAACACTGTCAAATAAAAAGTTATTATTTTTTAATTTAGTTTTATCACATTCAAAAAATCATAAATAAATTACATGCTAACATTTTAATTTGGATCATGGTAATCTAGGGTTTGAAATTTAGAAATACCATTGTAGAAAATCCCACAATGTAAAAGGGTTAATAAAATATCCTCCTAATCAGAGATAGTTAGAATTAAAAAGGTCTTCAGAAATAATATAGAAATTGGTTTCTATGTATGAGAAATTTGGTGGACTATAAAAATATGAACATGGAAGAAAAGAATAAATATTTATAGGGAGTGATTACGGTTATTGATCCCAAGGAAGTGAACAGTCAACGTACTATTGAGGGGATCAACAAATTTAATATAATAGGCATGTAAAGGTCATAGATATCATTAAAAATGATGGTAAAAATATTGAATTTTACTTTAGGAACATTCTTCTTAAGTTGAATAATTCCTTTAGTATCTATGAAAATAATAAAATAGAATTACATCATGAATTTATATTTAATATTTCAAATTTCATCCTTTTGTTATGAATCGATATATTTTGAATTAGTTTCTTATTCAAGGAAATAAATATCAAAAAAATGAATTTCTTTAATACTAGCAGCACTAGAATTACCTTTTAATAAATCTTATATTCTATAAAATAGTTTTAAATCTTTTCATCTATCTCTTAATATTTTCCGAAATTAGTTTGGTTAATAAATTAATCTATAAACATCAAAATTAATACTAATGGTTAATCATTAAAATTTTCCTGTAAAATAGTATACCTTGAAACAATTATACATTCACTAGGACATCATGTAGGTCACTGGTAGGTGTGAAACCATTACCATTGTTTTATCATGGGTCCAGGCCGCTTCGCCTTACTATATGCGACGTGTTTCCACCCAACATTTATTTTTTCCTTTTTCTAAACCAAATTAAAATAATTCATATAAATTTGCTAAAAAATATTATCGATAACATTGAAATAAAATCCATTACTAAATTACCATTTTGTATGGTTTTTTCATACATCATATTTTTTCATATTTAAATAATCTTATCTAAACATTATTATAACTTCATTAATGATCATAATATCTAAAAGGTTATCTATACCTTTAAACTTTTGTATCTAAAATATAATGGAATTATTTTTTAAATTAATTTTCCTCTAAAACATAAGAGTAAAATAAATTTATCCCAAAATATCATTAATCCTAGTAAAATCCAATCATAGATAACATAAAATATGTTCTTAAGACATTGAATTTATGATCATCTTTATTCTGCATCTTTCATAAAATTATGATTTTCTTCTATACTTATCCTTAGAATATATGATAGGGTTATGTTCTCTAATATATGTTTTCCTAAATCTAGTTACTATGGTTTCTATTATAAATCAATTGACACTAACAATAAATACCAGACCCCAGAATCCCAATTCCAGTTCATTCTACCCTTACATTGACATAAAATATAATCAATTTTTTCCTGAATTTTCAAATAGTTTTTTAGAATTGGTAAAAGATATGTATACATGAGCCTTTAATTATAATTTGATATAAAAAATAAAACACAATTTTTTAATTTTCTTATTAATGAATAAAATTACTACATATAGAATAACACTAAATGTAACACCCCAGGTAAATACAGAATATGACACGTTTATATTTATCCATATTTTTGAATCAAAAACTAATATTACTTTAAAGGGGATTCTATGCACGATGGCGTACCCAATAAGCAACAACAAGTTTTTTGGGAATCTTGTGTTGCACTCTAATAATGAAATAATATTATTTTAAATGGTAGTTAACGCCTAGCCATTGTAATGGCGGGAATGAACAGAACTAACTATAAAAATGATTATATTTGTTTGTCAAATATTTTTACTCTTTACAATAAATGTTATAGGATTAAAAATGTGAATGAATCCAATTTTAAAGCATAAACATTCCAATATTCTTTAAAAGGTTGATTAACCGCCTTTTGATGGCGAACCTATTTTAAATCAACATTTTGACAATTTTATGTGTTATATTTGACAAAATAAAATTCTTCTTTAGAATCGGGACATCAAAATTTTCTGTGTGTAAATTTTTGGTATTTTTACAAAAAAGTTCAATTTTTAATGAATAGTGAAAAATGTTGTATTTTAATTCAAACCCACTTTTTAATATAATTTTTTTATATGATTACATTATATTTTGAATTGGTTTTAATGTGAAATTAGAATATATTTTTACCTTTTAATCCAATACTGTTTGTTGAAATTAATTTCACTTTGCAATCAGACTTAAACTAGTGTCAATCTTTTGATACATTTTGTTTCATAAAAACACGTTATTTGTTTTCACAGCGGGAATTTATTATTAAATTAATTAATGCAACTTATATGTTTTGGATTTTTTTAAATAGACATCATTTTTGAATTCGGAATATCAAATATAGCATAGGGTGAATTTTTGGTAACTTTCTGAAAAACTTCAATTTTTGATGAATGGTGAAACCACCAAGTGGTACTTATAAATACTTATTTTTCCATTTAAATGAAAATTTTCCACCTTTGTGTTTTGAATTTCAAAAATCCGACATACATGGTTGTAATTAAGAAGTAAAATGTGGTTCAATGGGATTAAAATAATTTCTTTGGTGAATAGTAACTTATTATGTTTTTAATCGCGATTAGAGATAATTAGTGTAGTTTAAGGTAAGAATAATGTTTTAATAAAATTAAATGACCTAGACACATGTCCTACCCTCATTGGATGTGTCATGGCCGACCAAGACAATCCATGGGTCAACTTGGGGACCCCATGGAGCCACTTTGGTTGGAAAATGACATAAATACCTTTTTATTTAATGTTAAAGTAAAAATGACACAAACATGAGATGTTTTACTAAAATAGTTTTCACATGGGGTTATACAAGTCAATGTTTTTACTATAAATAATAAATGGAAAGATAAAAGGATTTCCTACATAATAGTATTTTTTTATAATTTTTAGACATTATATAAATTAAATTATTTATGACATCATGATGATGCAGCGATGACCTCATTATTTAACGATTTAAATAAAATGGAAAGATAATGTAAAATCTAAGACCTACACATGTCCAAAACCTATTGTATGGGTTGATTTAGAACCCATATCACCTTATCCTAGAAACACATCAATGTGGGACCATTAAAATCCGAAACTCATTCTAAAATAAAGTAACATTTCTTTACTTTCCAAAAGTGCCCCTCCTCTCCTCTTATAAAAGGCCCCCACCTCTACCTCCTTACCAACACTTCCAAAGCCTTTGTCTCGGAAAACCCCTGACTATTATGTCTCTACACATCCCTATATAACTTCATGAAGCCTCACTTTGGGAAGAAGTCTTTCTAAGGAAGCCTTTGAGCTCAAACCAAAGGGAGTTAACCGATTTTAAGGTAATGTCTTCACTTGTGTCCTTTGGTTTTATTTTTCTTCTCCAACCCCCTAAACTCTTTTTATTAATTTCTTTTGTAACAAATCCAGTATCTTCAATATACTAGGATGTTTTTATAAGAATTATTCGATCTACACTTACACACACCTTCGTCTAATGGTTAAAGAACATACTATTTCTGTGGTTGGCGATTTTCTGCCTCACGAAATGATGATTGTTCAATATTATTTTAACACCTTTAAGGGTGGCCATTAAGATGTCGCTATATTTATATATTATATATATTATGTTTATGTTTTTCTTAATCTTCTGTATTTTTCATTTATGGCATATCCTTTATGGTTACCATTATGATTAAACGCGATGTCTTCATTTTAGGAAGTGCGGACTACCGCCCCCACATATTGATTTAATTCGTTAATACCATATGTGGTACGTATAAAGGATATATTTAATGATATTATATATGATACCAAACTGGAATTAAAATACTATTATGTATCATTATGTTTTAATTCCATTAAATATGAAATAGAAATGGAAGTAGCGTTCATGCGTACGTACGGCTTACCGTCTCCATGAACGGTACATTTCATTTCTTATCTCAAAATGTTATGTACTATTATAAGTACATATATATAATGGATATATATGTAATATATTAAATATAAATTATGTATATCATTATGGAATTATAACATATATATATATATCTCTAATTTTGTTTTAATTCCATTAATATGACAAAAAAGGAAAGTAGCGTTCATGCATACGTACGGCCTGCCGTCTCCATGAACGGTGCTTTTAATTTTTATCTCCAAATTCTATGGAATATTATAAAATGAATATATACTGGATATATATGATATTTAAAACATCAATACTATTCTAGATATGATGTACCTATAACTACATGGAAAATTATTTTCCAACAAGTTCAATTTTTGACTCATGTACCAAACATCGACAAAAACGTCTGATTTGAACTCATATTATTAACCAATTATTATAACATTAATATATGTGATATTAACTGAATAATAATATTTATAGAAGGTTTTTAAGCAATTATAAATTGACCAAAGTTTATTATTCACGAATATAAAGAAACGAACAAGACAAGTTGGACTTGAGGTAAGCAATCTAACTCCTCTCTTTCTTTTAAAGTACACTCTTTTATGTCATTCCTTTTAAAGATCATCTTTCTTGTTATTGGGATATTACTTTATATTACTCTTACTGTAATTTTTATGTTCATATGATGGGATACCCTATTCTCTCTCATCAATCCATTTTGTAAGTTTTGAGTGGTGTCGTTAGGCTGCCGAATTTTCGTAAGAGATTCAACCTCTCTCTTTCTTTTTAAGTACTCTCCTTTATGTCACTTCTTTTAAGATCCTATTTGTTATGTTGGGGTACGTTCTTTTATATTCACCTTTCTGTAAACTTTATTTTGATATGATTAGAGACCCTATTTCCTCTCATCAATCCATTTTGGAAGTTTTAAGTGGCGACGTTAGGCTGCCGAGTTTTCGTAAAAGATTTTTCTTCTCACTTTTATTCCCGTGAGATTTATGATACATTTTCCAC
Source organism: Viscum album (assembly GCA_963277665.1). Taxonomy (NCBI): domain Eukaryota; kingdom Viridiplantae; phylum Streptophyta; class Magnoliopsida; order Santalales; family Viscaceae; genus Viscum; species Viscum album. Next base: position 5,817 of record CAUJRU010002582.1, read on the forward strand.
AATTTCCTTTGAGTGGTTTATGTACTGCCCATTATTTTACTCATTATGTAATATACATTCATTTATGAGTATTTACATCAATGTTGTATTGTCCTTCTTTCAAGGGGCATATGTTTCGAAAGATACCCATGTCGGTAAGGGAACCTTTCACCCTCCACTTTTTAAAAGACTTATTTTTATGACTTTTAATTCACAAACTATTATGTTGGGATATTTTATTCTATATCCTTATTGATTTAAATTTTATGTCCATGTGATGAGATACCCTTTTTATCTCTCGTCAACTCATTTTCTGAATTTTGTAGTGACGCCGTTATGCTGTCAAATTTTTGCAAGGGAACTTCTTAACCCAAATTTGATTCTTTGGGATAAACATGTACTCCTTGAATATGTCGTTCTATGAATATGTGTGAATAACCTCCGATTGTTTTACACTTAATATCCACTTATATTTGGTGTATTCGTTTTTCATACATAATTATGTAATTGATATGTCCTTAAACCAAGGATACCGTCTTTGTAAGGGACTTCGTCTCAATCTCTTTTCATTGAGACATATTTTGTTTTATACAAAACTTTCTTTTATATGGTGTATAAAACCCTTTTACTTTTACTTTTATTCAAAAGGAATCTTTTTTATATGAAGCGTTTACTAAATGATAAAAGGGAATGTTTTTGTCGTACGTGTGCGGCGACAACGACTTCTCCGCCGCCGTGACCATTATTTGAGTTTCGGCTTCCTCTACAAGCCATACCTTATTTTTAAAAGAAAAATAAATACCATGTTTTACTTTTCTTTTATTTTGGTATTGACAATAGTTTTCATAATGTTTTTATTATATCAATGTGTTGTATTGATATCTTGTGATTGAAATGTGGAAATGTTATGTTTCCTTTATGCATGTTTTATGTGATATGATTATGTTATGGTTCATGGGCATTATTATGAAGAAGGGTGGTTCCATGATAAAATAAGGGCGGGTGAGCCCGATATAGGTCTCCAATGCATTGGGTAACGCGAAGGAGTGAAACGTTATGGTTTCTCCGAAGAGATTTAGGGAATATACTGTGGTGGGTATTCCAAACGTAACCAATAGGGTTACTCCCTACGTAAGAATGTTATGAATGCCTCAAGTTACCTTTTACATCTTATGATTTATATGATTTATTCATGATTTTATGTGGTATGTTAAAGTTCTTATGTTTTATGGATAAAGTATGATTTCATTTGTATGTATACATGTACTCATGTTTCCTTTCCATATTTTTATATCCCTTACTGAGCTTTTTATGCTCATCCCATGTTTTTGAAATGTTTTTCACAGGTCAAGGGAATGGTACATGATATGATGATAGTGTCAAGGAAGTGTCAAGAAAGAATCAATGTTTTATTTTATATATGTTTCTGTTTATGGGAAAAATGAATACTATATTTTATGTGACCACTTTGTTTAAATGTGGAATGTAATGCAAGTTTTATGATCTAATTATCTAAATCTCTAAACCTGAAAAGATCCGCAATGTGTAATCTTGTAATAACTCATGATTAAGTAAGGTTTAAGGCTGGGGCCTTATAGTTGGTATCAGAGGTTGGTTAAGACAACTTTATAAGTTAGGGTATTCTTTAAGCATAAGTGACATTACCATAATGGTTAGGATTTCAGAAAGAGTCCTAGTTTTAGATAAAGTGAATAAGTAAGTATATCTTAGTGGTTATCTTCCTTTTAGTACATGATGGTTTTTTTGATATACTCACACTGACATTTCTGTTTTTAGTGAATGGATGGATCTAGAAGGCACCAAAGTGACAATAGGTTTGAAGGAAACTGTGGTGGTTCTTTGATTAAGAGACTGGATGAAATGGGGTATTCAACGAGGAAACTCGTGGTTGTTCTAAACCAACTATCAAGGAGTTATGATCAACCACTTGAACCTTGGTATGATCTGTAATGCATCATGTATGAGATGACCAATCGATGTGGAAGTTTAGGTAATAATTATAAAGGTATCCATTAGAGTTTATATGAACCTTAATTTTGAGGTAATTATGGGTTATTATATGTTATGAAGGAGAATGAAAGGCATGAGATAATCATGAGGTTAAAATATGTTATGATCATTTTTTCTCATTTTGGGGAATGTTTTATGAATTATATAGTTTTGGAAAAACGACAACACGCAGACCATGTGACAACCCATCTCGCCAGACAAAGCTGCGAGAATCGAACCCACATCCAAAGTGCGACTGGTATTTAACGCCTACCACTGGACTATGTGAAGTCCTTGGTTAGTTTGACTAATTCTTTTTAGTTAGATGATTTTATGAATTAAGAGTAAGATGATTTTGGGTTATCTAACAAAATTTATTAACCTATCTTGGATGATATGTGATTAGGTTAATTACATTTCAATAAGAGACTTTAGGAGCAATTTATTATGTTTGGAGATAAATGTTACGATTTAACTTGGAAGACTATGTGACTAAATCCTTAAAATATTTGGGTTTCCATCATAGTTTGGTTTACTTTTTAGTATTTTATGGACAATTTGTTTATCGAATGGTCCTCGTTGAACTTTGGGTTTTGTTGGACAAATTTTGGAGATTAAGAATAGATTTTCTTTTTATAAAGGGTTATCCTTTTCTGTATTATCTGATCTTGTACTAACATTTTTGGTTTTGGTTTTTGTTAAGGTCTAAAGATATGGTAAGTATATAGTTCTCTTTTTTGGATTAGTTGATCCTCTAGAAGTTGATTATAGTACTCTTAATGTGAACAAGTCTTCCTAAATACTCGTCTTTTGGAGAAAATATGAGTTTGTGTAAGGAATCTAATAAAAGTTGAAAGTCAACATGGGAAGTGATTATGTTTCCTTATGAATAAATTCCTCAATAAAAAGTAACTTAAAACAAAAATGTTTTCTATTAACTTTTCCTATCGGGGAATCAAATACCGTTTAACCCATCACAAGTTTGGGATTTTCTTGTGGTTAACTTTCTCCTAAACATGTTTTCTATCACTCTCTATCAGAACATGACCCTATGTTTTCTCCTCCATGTCTAAGTTTTCCTACATGGAATCCTATTATGGGTTAACTCGGGTGACCTATGAACTTATATTTCTTTATTTTAAAGTGATTGTTTTACCGACTCTTGTTCCGATGTGGGACTTTCAAGGATGTTTCCAAGCTCAATTTTAAAATTGCGAGGACGCAATTCCCAAAAGGGGGGAATGATGTAACACCCCAGGTAACTGAAGAATATGACATATTTATATTTACCCATATTTTTGAATAAAATATTAATATTACTTTAAATGAGATTCTATGCGTGATGGCGTACCCAATACGCAACAACATGTTTCTTGGGAATCTTGCGTTGCACTCTAATAATAAAATAATATTATTTTAAATGGTAGTTAACGCCTAGCCATTGTAATGGCGGAAATGAACAGAACTAACTAAAAAAATGATAATATATGTTTTTCAAATATTTTTACTCTTTACAATAAATGTTATAGGATTAAAAATGCGAATGAATCCAATTTTAAAGCATAAACATTCCAATATTCTTTAAAAGGTCGATTAACCATCTTTTGATGGCGAACCTATTTTAAATCCACTTTTTTAAAATTTTATGTGTTCTATTTGACAAAATAAAATTCTTTTTTAGAATCGGGACATCAAAATTTACTTTGTGTAATTTTTTGGTATTTTTATGAAAAAGTTTAATTTTTAATGAATAGTGAAAACTGTTGTATTTTAATTCAAAAACTATTTTTAATCTAATTTATTTACATGATTAGATTATCTATTTAATTGTTTTTAAAGTGAAATTAGAATATATTTTTACCATTTATTCCAATAGTTTTCATTGGAATTAATTTCACTTTGAAATCGGACTTAAACTAGTGTCAATCTTTTGATACATTTTGTTTCATAATAACACGTTATTTGTTTTGACAGCGAGAATTAATTATTAAATTAATTAATGAAACTTATATTTTTTGACTTTTGTAAAATAGACATAATTTTTTAATTTGGAATATCAAATATATATTAGGGTGAATTTTTGGTAATTTTCTGAAAAACTTCAATTTTTGATGAATAGTGAAACCACCAAGTGGTACTTATAAAAACTGATTTTTCCATTCGAATGAAATTTTTCCACCTTTGTGTTTTGAATTTCAAAAATCTGACATACATGGTTGTCATTAAGAAGTAAAATGTGGTTCAATGGGATTAAAATAAATTTTTTGGTGAATAGTAATTTATTATGTTTTTAATTGCGATTAGAGATAATTAGTGTTGTTTAAGGTAAGAATAATGTTTTAATGAACTGAAATGACCTAGAAACATGTCCTACCCTCATTGGATGTGTCATGGAAGACCAAGACAATCCATGGGTCAACTTGGGGACCCCATGGGGCCACTTTGGTTGGAAAATGACATAAATACCTTTTTATTTAATGTTAAAGTAAAAATGACACAAACATGAGACGTTTTACTAAAACAATTTTTACATGGGGTTATAAAAGTCATATTATTTTATTATAAATAATAAATGGAAATATAAAAGGATTTCCTACATAATAGTATTTTTTTTATAATTTTTAGACATTATATAAATTAAATTATTTATGACATCATGATGATGCAGCGATGACCTCATTATTTAACGATTTAAATAAAATAGAAAGATAATGTAAAATCTAAGACCTAAACATGTCCAAAACCTATTGGATGGGTGGATTTCGAACCCTTATCGCCTTATCCTAGAAACACTTTAATGTGGGACCATTAAAATCCGAAACTCATTCTAAAATAAAGTAACATTTGTTTACTTTCCCAAAGTGCCCCTCCTCTCCTCTTATAAAAGGCCCCCACCTCTACCTCCTTACCCACACTTCCAACGCCTTTGGCTCGTCCAAACCCTGCCCATTTTGTCTCTAAACATCCCTCTATAACTCCTTGAATCCTCAATTTTGGCAGAAGTCTTCCCAAGGAAGCCTTTGAGCTCAAACCAAAGAGAGTTACCCGATTTTAAGGTAATGTCTTCACTTGTGTCCTTTTGTATTATTTTGCTTCTCCAACCCCCTAAACTCTTTTTATTCATTACTTTTGTAACAAATACAGTATCTTCAATATACTAGGATGTTTTTATAATAAATATTCGAGCTACACTTACACACACCTTCGTCTAATGGTTAAAAAACATATTGTTTCTGTGGTTGGCGATTTTCTGCCTCACGAAACGATGATTGTTCAATATTCTTTTAACACCTTTAAGGGTGGCCATTAAGATGTCACTATATTTATATATTATATATAATATTTTTATTTTTTACTTAATCTTCTGTATTTATCATTTATGGAATATCCTTTATGGTTACCATTATGAGTAAATGTGATATCTTCATTTTAGGAAGTGCGGACTACCGCCCCCTCAAAGTGATTTGATTCGTTAATACCATATGTGGTAAGTATAAAAGATATATTTAATGATATTATATATGATACCATACTATAATTAAAATACTATTATTTATCATTATGTTTTAAGTTCATTAAATATGAAATAGAAATGGAAGTAGTGTTCATGCGTACGTACGGTTTACCGTCTCCATGAACGGTACATTTCATTTCTTATCTCAAAATGGTATGTACTATTATTTGTACATATATATAATGGATATATGTGTAATATATTAAATATAAATTATGGATATCATTCTGGAATTATAACATATATATATATATATATATATATATCTCATTTTGATTTAATTCCATTAATATGACAAAAAATGAAAGTAGCGTTCATGCGTACGTACGACCTACCGTCTCCATGAAAGATGCTTTTAATTTTTATCTCCATGTGCTATGGAATAGTATAAAATGAATATATACTGGATATATATGGTATTTAAAACATCAATACTATTCTGGATATGATGTACCTATAAATACAAGGAAACTTATTTTCCAACAAGTTCAATTTTTGACTTATGTACCAAACATCGACAAAAATGTCTGATATGAACTCATATTATTAACCAATTATTATAACATTAAAATATGTTATATTAACTGAATAATAATTTTTATAGTAGGTTCTTAAGAAATTATAAATTGACCAATGTTTATTATTTAGGAATATAAAGAAATGAACAAGACAAGTTGGACTTGAGTTAAGGGATCTGATTCCTCTCTTTCTTTTAAAGTACACTCTTTTATGTCATTACTTTTAAATCTCATATTTCTTGTTATTGGGATACTATTTTATATTACTCTTACTTTAATTTTTATGTTCATATGATTAGAGACCCTATTCTCTCGCATCAATCCATTTTGGAAGTTTTGAGTGGCACCGTTAGGCTGCCGAATTTTCATAAGAGATCCAACCTTTCTCTTTCTTTTTAAGTACTCTCCTTTATGTCACTTCTTTTATGCTACTATTTGTTAGGTTGGGGGATGTTCTTTTATATTCATATTTCTGTAAACTTTATGTTTATATGATGAGAGACCCTATTTCCTCTCATCAATCCATTTTGGAAGTTTTAAGTGGCGTCGTTAGGCTGCCGAGTTTTCGTAAGAGATTTTTCATCTAACTTTTATTCCCATGAGATTTATGCTACATTTGCCACAATTTCCTTTGAGTGGTGTATGTAATGCCCATTATTTTACTCATTATATAATATACTTTCATGTATGAGTATTTACATCAATATTGTATTGTCCTTCTTTCACGGGGTGTATGTTTCGAAAGATACCCATGTCGGTAAGGGAACCTTTCACCCTCCTCTTTTTAAAAGACCTATTTTGTTATGACTTTTAATTCACATACTATTATGTTGGGATATGTTCTTCTATATTCTTATTGATTTAAATTTTATGTCCATGTGATGATATACCCTTTTTATCTCTCATCAACTCATTTTCTGAATTTTGTAGTGACGTCGTTAGGCTGTCAAATTTTTGCAAGGGAACTTCTTAACCCAAATTTGACTCTTTGGGATAAACATGTAATTCTAGAATATGTCGTTCTACGAATATGTGTGAATAAAATCCGATTGTTTTACACTTAATATCCACTTATATTTGGTGTATTCGTTTGTCACGCATAATTATGTAATTGATTTGTCCTTAAACCAAGGATATCGTCTTTGTAAGGGACTTCGTCTCAATCTCCTTTAATTGAGGCATATTTTATTTTATACACAACTTTATTTTATACGGTGTATAAACCCCTTTGAATTTTACTTTTATTCAAAAGGAATATTTTTTATACGAAGCGTTTACTAAATGACAAAAGGGAATGTTTTTGTCGTACGTGTGCGGCGACAACGACTTCTCCGCCGCCGTGACCATTATTTGAGTTTCGGATTCCTCTACAAGCCATACCTTATTTTTAAAAGAAAAATAAATACCATGTTTTACTTTTCTTTTATTTTGGTATTGAAAATGGTTTTCATAATTTTTTTATTATATCAACGTGTTGTATTGATATCTTGTGATTGATATGTGGAAATGTTATGTTTTTTTATGCATGTTTTATGTGATACGATTATGTTATGGTTCTTGGGCATTATTATGAATACAGGTGGTTCCGTGATAAACTAAGGGCGGGTGAGCCCGATATAGCTCTCCAATGAATTGGATAACGTGAAGGAGTGAAACGTTAAGGTTTCTCCTAAGATATTTAAGGAATATACTATGGTGGGTATTCCAAACGTAACCAAGAGGGTTACTCCCTACGTAAGAATGTTATGAATGCCTCAAGTTACATTTTATGTCTTATGATTTCTATGATTTATTCATGATTTTATGTGGTATTTTAAAGTGATTATGTTTTACGGATAAAGTATGATTTCATTCTTATGTATACATGTACTCATGTTTCCTTTACATATTTTTATATCCCTTACTGAGCTTTTTATGCTCATCCCATGTTTTTGAAATGTTTTTCACAGGTCAAGGGAATGGTAAATGATATGATGATAGTGTCAAGGATGTGTCAAGAAAGAATCCTTTTTTTATTTTAAATATGTTTCTGTTGATGGGAAAAATCAATACTATCTTTTATGTAACCACTTTGTTTAAATGTGGAATGTAATGCATGTTTTATGATCTAATTCTCTAAAGCTCCAAACCTGAAAAGATCCTCAATGTGTAATCTTGTAATAACTCAAGATTAAGTAAGGTTTAAGGATGGGGCCTTATACTAAATATCAATCATAGTAAATTTCATGGATTCCTGATAAAGGAAAAAAATAAGGATGGGATCAATTTCTCACCAGGGTTAAAGTATTGTGGATTCAATCATGAATCAATAATCCGAATAAATATAACACAATAAATAACTGAGCACGCATTAATGTTAAATAATATTATATGTTATAGTAAATATGTAAAGTTAAATTAATAAATACACATTAAAATCAGTCAATATAATAATAAGGAAACTAATCCATAGATTTAGTCACAGCGAAAATCTCATGGATAAAAATAATTGTATTATGTATGCAAACAACTCTAAATTAATGGATTCCATATATTTGGAACATGAAACCACAACCATCAATACCATTCACAATATGTTTTGATCAATATGTAAAAACCCATTTAATTCTAGCATAACTAAATTGTCTCATGATGAATATTGATACATTGATGGGAAATAAAATTTCATTCTCTAACTATCACTATAGGTCCAAAAAATTCCTAAAATATTGAATTATTTGTTGAATTCATGGGTGAATATTATTTAACATTAAATATCAATTTTGAGTAAAGAATACAAATTTTTCTATATTTACCAAGTAAATAAAATTACCAAAATTTTAAAAAAGATATGTAGAAATGGATTAATATTTAGATAATAATCATATTCATGGAAAATTATATGGACATTCACGTGTGACTTAACATTACATGATCATATGAAAGTGAATAATTAAATGGGAAGTTAGGGACTAAAATATTGAATCATGTAAGTGAATATAAATACTGTCCTCAGAAAAAATAATTATAATCCATCTACTGAGATAATATGTATGGTATGAATACAACTTATACACATTAAAGTATGAATAAAGGGTTGTTTTCATTGATGAATAAATTTACCATAAAAATATAATTAAAAGATTTTTGATGAAAATATCATTTTCATTTTTGATAAAAAATTAAAATCATTTTCTATGGAAAGATATTTTTATTTAAAAACTATCCTTGTAAAATTTCAATGGTAAAAGAAATGTTAATCATGTTGGTGAGTAATCTCATATATTAATTAAAGAACATTCCTTTTTATGGTAAAAAGGTTAAAACATGGCTTTTATAGAAGTAAACAAGAAGGTTCCTTTGAAAACATTTGTAAAAGATAAAAATGGGGGAAATATTAAATAAATTTTATTGAAGGACTAAAAACATTGCTGAAACCATTTTTAGAAAAAATTATTTTTCAAGAAAAAAATCCTGAACAAAGAGAAATGAAGCTGGGTTTTATTAACAAAATTATAAAATATATTGTTTACCAAAGAGTAGAAAAATGGTAAAATAAATTAAAAAAATTGAATACTAATGGAGAAGAAAATTAATTGGATTTTTAAAATAAATATTAAATAATTTCCATTAATGTAAATTTATAAATAAATAATCTCAATTAATATGAGATTGTGAAAAAACCCTCAAAAATGTATTGATGTTGTTTGAGAATAAAAAAATTAATAGATAATATGTATATAAAATAAATAAAAAATAAAACAATTATAACTAAAAAATAGATTGTCAAATTTTTTACACACGTAATCCTATAATATTATTAACAATGAGGAATTAATATATCACAATGAAGAGAAATTGATTTATGAAATTATTTACCATTTAATACCTCTTAATTTGAATCCCTTAGATTAAATAATTAAAATTTAAACATAAAATAACATGAATAGTGATGTATTAATGATATTACTTATCAAAGGGGAATTATATACACAACATAAAAGTTGTTAGGTGCGTAACATTACAATATGCCTCGATGAATGAAATTTTGACGAAATCCCTTACCTCACATTGTTCTATTGTTCTACATGATTTAAACATTGGTATAGTGTTTTTAAACATGTTATTAAATTAATAAAGAACCATATTTACTTGTATGATTTCATATATTTTTATATTATTACAACATATCACCCGTTTCTTTATAATCTATCATTATTTTCATTATTTTGGGTGTTTGTCTCCCTGTTTTTTGACTATGTTCTCAGTTTTTAATTTTTTTCATCATATGTAGGTCATGAATTATTCATTTCTAGAATTTAATATATGTTTTAATTATCATATATATTCAGTATATATGTATTTTTAGTAATAAAAAAATACAGTGATAGGAAATTAAATAAACCATTCATAGAGATGGTATGCCTTACAAATGCATAAAAACTATTTCCATTTTATTCTTCTATTAAAGCATTGAATAGTTAATGATATATATATATATATTATCATTAAATTAAAATTAAAATTCCATATATATCAACTATTTTTATTAAAACCATCATTAATACATTGTTTTAAAATAATGATTAAACAAAATCACTACACAAGGCGGTATTTTAATTTTCAAATGAGCAATATTATATTATTCCCACAAAATGAAAAGTATGGATTAATTTGTGATATAATTGTTAAATAAGACAAATAAAATAGTAAATATCATATATATATATATCATATATAAACTGTAGGTTCATCATTATTCCAAACCATCAATGTTGACAATGGACGAATGAACTATAACTATTTACGTGGCGGTAGTAAACAGTACACACGAACGATGATTGTAAAAAAAATTGAAATAATTGTTTGCCATTTTAGTCCATAATTATAATATAAATATATATTATTATATTTAATATACATATTTTATTTTATAATGATGATATAAAAATATTTTAAAGTGTTAGTTTGGAAATATAACGGAAACATTCATCGAAAAACATTGCTTATTATTTGGGTATCTCCTTCTGGTTTGCAATAATTCCTATAAAGGGTTACTTATTGAAGTAAATAAGGATACTATGATGAGGAGAGGTAAATTTGGAAGTGAATTAGAACATATTTTTTGAGAAAAATTGATTGAGATCTATGAATAAGTAAGGATAGTTAGATCTCTTTAATATTGGAGGAAGACTGATGTTCTTATAAATATTTCCAAGTAAACACTATTTGGGGTATTTAATACACCATGTTGTTTAAAAATAGAAAAATAATTTATTTTAGGGTTTAATTGGTTGATGCAGACCTCCACCAAAAATAATAAAGAGAATTTTTATCATGTTATTCCTTAGTCTTTATGTTTACTCAATTTTATCTTTAATGATTTTACCAATGTAACAAATATCTTTTCAATTACCTAGTTTAATTATCTATTAATATTATAAATAATAATACATTAATTAGATATTTTATACTCTATTATTAAAAATATTATTTCTAGTTCATTAACAAAATTCTATGTTTTTATAAAATTATTTTTAATAAAAACAGATGCAATGCGCAACAACTCACCCATAATCGTATTAATTAATTTTTACTTCTTCCATGAATAACTATTGTAAAAAAAGTTAGTTGAACATAATAGATAACATAACTTACTCTCATTTCAAATCTATAAATAATTTTTTCAAATTGAAATCAAATTAGTGGAAGAACATAATTTAAAATTTATCCCACATATGTGACAACAAAGAGAGGAATTATAATTGAAATTTTCAAAAGTATGAAATGATATTATATTAAATTTTGAAATGTAAATGATTCAGATGAACTGAATTTAATTAATAGATGATTATATTTTGAAATTTATTTTTTAAAAAAGATTAATATATAATTTATCGTTATAAATTATTATGTTGAATAGTCATTTTCAATTAAAATTTAGTATCTTTCACTATTCATAAAAAAATAAACTTCTCATAAAAATTCAGACATTCCCCAGAAAATAATTTTATAATTTATCATTCAAAATTTAATTTTATTAATTTAAATAAAATTTATAAGAAGTTTAATATTTAGTTTTAAAATAAGTGTGACACTAAGAGGAGAAAAAACTTCGTTAATATAGAAAATGTAATTTATGTTATCATAAACCCCATATTAAGGGATAAGAGGGATACCAACATGACATCAAAATGTAAAAACAAAACTATGCGTCCACATTCCATCAGATAAAGGAAAAAAACATTCTGAGGACAATGAAGAAAAGCCCTTACCCTACATCAAAATATACTAAGACCAACTTCCACCCTCTCATTACTACTCGGCTAGGTGTCTCGTTTATGGGTGCATGATCCTAGTACCGATGGAAAATACATAACCTCTAAAATGTAAAAAATCTAAATATCAATGACTAGGTGAAAACTATCATAATAAACATTATCTGGAGAATCCCCTTATAAGAGAAATGGATTTATAGTCCCATTAACTGGTGACCATAGGGTCACAATACAATCACAACCCTAAGATGTATTACAAAAAACAAAACTTCCTTTCAAAAAATATATCTTTTTTAGCAAAAAATTTATTTTTAATCATTATATGAATATCAAATATATTTAATGCATTTTATTTTTTTTATTTACTATATAATATATAGGTTTAATTAATATAATTCATTAATAGTAATTGATTTAATTCATTATGATTAAATTCCCTTCGGTGAATAAAAATAGTTTTCTATAAAAACTATTCCATTATTTTCCATTAATATTTATTTTATTTTATAAATATTTAATAAAATTAATTAAAAAATATTATTTCATAAGCTATTTAATCCTATTCAAAATCTCAAATTTAATGGATATGAGATAATTTTCATTAAAAAAATAAGAATAGTGTTTGGATGAACATAGTCTTTCTTATAACATAGTCCATCAATGAATGTCATTACTATGTGTAAAAAAATAAAAAAAGTTGATTAGTATAGAGAATGGTAAGATTTTTATTGAATGTAACTTAAGCAAAACACAATTCTGCAAGAAATATACACTATTAGAGAAGATGAATTTATTTAAAAATAAATTTGTTGTATTGTGTTGTGGTATTATATTTCAATTTAAGCATGGTGTTTTTGATGACCTAAACTGTAAAATAAAATGTTCTTCTTTTATAATTTTGAGTGGTAACATCCTCCCCCCCATGTATAAATTATAAACTCCCAATTTATACTCAATCTCAGTAATCATGGATTTTATATTTGGAAATACCCTCATTGAAAAACCCACATCATAAAAAGTTTAATAAAATGACAACATAATAAGAGAGTGGGAAGTAAAAATTCTACATGGGATAACATATAAATAGAATTCTAGGTAGGTTAACAGTGATGGAAATTGAAGATATAAACAAGAAGGAAAAACATAAATATTTATTGGGATTGATTGTGTAACACCACAAGATTTTATGGACCTTTTTCCTGAATAAAATAAAGTTATATTTATGTCATTTAATGCACTGAGTCAACCATTCCTTTCATATGTCACAGTCATGGTTTATTTTGTACATAACCAACTCAACATATATTACATGAAACTCCAACTTGGTTTATGTTACACAAAACATTGATGTTTCTACCGAAAAATATTTTCCTGTTTTAATTATGTAAATGAGATAATTATAAATTATCCATTAAAATTTCTATATGAATAATAAATAATAATATAAAAAAATTTCTTATTATATTTGTATCTAATTAATTCAAATTTAAAATAAAAGATACGATTCTTGGAACAATCCATAATTGTTTAAAAAAACTATTTATTTTAAAAAAATATTTTAATAATAAAATTAATATTATACAAATTTATAAATTTAACTTCATAAAAGTAACACCAATTTTAAATTTATTATTTTAAAACTAGCTTATGGTAATTTTTTGTGATTTTTCTGAGAAACATCATTTTAGGAAGAATAATGAAAAATACATGATTTTAACTCAAAACTAATTTTATCTATAATTTTTATATAAGGCTAAATTATACCTTAATTTCGTTTGAAAGTTAAATTTGACTATATTTTTATCAATTAATGCAATGCAGGTAATCAGAACCAATTTCACATTGATGATAGATATAAAAATTTAGAGAATTTTTTATCATTTTTTATATTTGAAACCCATATTGTCCACCAGACTATGGGATTAATTTTAAATTAATTTATAAAATATATATGATTGTAATATGGAAAATGAATTCCATATATGGGAAGATAATACTCTATAATTACTAATAATGTCAACATATTTTTTACAAAAAATATTCCTGAAAGTGATTAAAAATAATTATATAAATTAAGGTTAAATTAACATTAATATGTGGCTAAACCACAATAATAAGGAGAAAAATGATAAGTAAACATGTTAAAAATCAATTTAATGGCCATATTATGACCCTATATTCCCTTTTATTTGATTTAGTTTATTATAGGATCCACATCCATCAAGAAAAACGTGGGTGATATTCTCTCTTCAAATATATACAAGAGTGCCGCTCCTCCTTCCATATAAAAGGCCACCACCTATCCCTATTATTAACACCTATAAAAACTATTAAGTAAATCCAATATAATATCACCCCACTCTTCAACATCAATCCATTTCTACTAGAATCTTACTTACGGGATGAAATCTATCAAGAAGCTATTTGGAACAAACAAAACGGTTTTTCCTGAGAAAGAGGTAACATCTTCTCTCAAGTCCATTATTTTATTTTCATTACGCACCCCACACATTTATTTCATACATTATTGTGTGGAAAAATATTATAATTAATATACTAGTATTTTTAATGCTATGGTTTAAATGTACACTTACAAGCACCTCCATCTAATGGATAACAAGCATTTTGTGTATGCATACGGTGAACCACCATCTCACTAATTGATGATTGTCCAATATTACATACCACCTATCATGGTGGAAATTATGATGGACACTATATTTTTATATTTTATATATTATATTTAATTTCTTTTTAAATCTTATATATTCCTTTTACACCACATGTATTTTTTTCTTTCTATTTACTATTAATATGATAATTTCTTTTGAGGATGTGTTGACTATCACCCCTCAAAGAAATATGATTCATTCATACAATACATGAAATGTATAAAGGATTATTTTAGTGAATATATATTATATATATGATAACTTAAATATAATTTAATAAAGATATAGATATGTTTCATTTTTATTATTATTTTAATACAACAATAAAAATTAAAACAACATTCATGTTTACATAGGGCTTACCATCTCCATCAACTGTGTATTGAATTATGTAATTATATATTCTATATATTATTATAATACACATATACATGATATAAATGATATTTATATCATTTTTTACATTCTAGAATCATGATATGACTATAAGTATAAATGACATGAAATATCAAGACATAAACGAACAACAAAGTAAATATTATCCTAAATGTAACCTTAACAAATGATGGATGATAAGTGGGTAACATAATTTCATAATAAAACCATATAAATTTATTGATATAATAATTTTGTTCATTAAAATATATATAAAACATTTATATTTATTATGCAGGTTTTTAATTAGTACAACGAGAGTGAAGGAACATGCTAAGTGGAATTCGTCATACTTTTTATATACGTGCGATATATGATTTTTTATCCAATCATTAATTTTGTGTATTGTATGAAATTACCCTGAATTTATTCTATTTTTCTTATAGTTATATTTTTATTTGTTCATATATCAATTTTATCACCTTTCTTTCATGGGACCCACGTTTGAAAAGTTACCAAACCAGTAAAAATGTTTTGTCTCAATTTTCATTCTTTGAGGACATGTTTTCTTATGCACCTAATAAATTTTCCAGGCTTATATACATCTAAAATTGATGTTATATCATGAATTTACATATTTTCAGGATAAATCAATCTTCATAAAATTTATTTTCCTTACAAAGATATTGTGATCCCATGTTTCTATGTTATATGGGTTTATTGAAACAATCTCATTGCTTTTTAAGATTGTTCATTATTATGATTTCTTTGATTAAATCATATGAAAAATCTCTATATATAATTAATTATTTTCATTATAATCTATTTATTAAATATATTTCCATGTATTAGTACCATTTTCCTACTGTTTGGTAATTATGATATCATTTTTCTATAATATCTAACTTTCTCTCTATTAGGTGAGAAATTTGTTGAACTCAAAACCATTTTTTCAAAGATGTTTCAAAAAATATTTTGAAATGATTGTTGAATCCCATTCTAAAGAATAAAATATTTAAAAAATATTTTATTATTTTAAAATCTTCATTTATATGTTTTCAACTCTATTTCCAAAGAAAAATATTTTCAAAAGTTTTAATGTCTTAAAAATAACTTTTCAATGATGAAAGTATATTTTTCTCAATAAATGTTTATAAAATATCTTTAAAAATTATTTCCCATATTAAATAATATCTGTTGTTGTTAGTCATGAATTTATTGGGAAAAAATTCAATTTTTTAATTTATATTATTTTTCTAAATGTATTAGTTTTTGATTTCATGATGTTTATGAAACTAGTTTCTCTTTCACATGTTATAAAATTTTAAAACATTCTTCCATTAATGGGTTATGTTCATGATTAAAATATTATGAAACATATCTCTTGCCCTAGGATATGATGTGATTACATGTTAATAATACCCATTTAATTTCATGGGTTATGATACTAGTGTTTATTATTTTTTGGCACATATACGTATGATTTCATTATGCGACAGGTGGGACCTATACCTCCTTCTAATGAAATGGGTAAATATTTATTTCTCTTTAGATAGAAAAATATTGTCTAGGGAATGAACCCTAAGTAATAATATGGTTATGGGAATGAATCATGTCTACCAAGATGGTATGAGGAGTGAACATATGCGACCAATATGTCCATGAGTATGATCAATGGAAACCATGATGGTATGGGGAGTGAACCTGCACTACAAATATGGTCTTGGTACCAATTCCTTGGATAATATAGAAATAATATTTTATGCTTATGGGTTTGCCACAATTCCATGGTTTAATCCGATGTTATGCATTCATGTCTTATGTTTTTTATCTCCTTATAATTAATCTCTTATTAACATTTAATTAATTGTCCCATGAGTTATGTATGTGATGTTTGATTTGAATGGTTTTATATTCTATTTTCATGCTCATGTTCTGATACCATGATTCTCCTAATAATTCTTACATATCTCCCTTGTTTACCCTTATAGATCATATTTTCTCACCCCTTTATATGTCTCCCTCCTCATGTTAGGAAGATTTTCATTATTTTATATGTGAATAAGAATGGTGGTTGGCAAGAATAACCTAGTGGGAAAAAATGTAGCTCCCATATGTATCAGTGTTTATTCTTCCATGTTTCCAAAGGAACTAGACTCATATGGTATTTGGATGTCTCTTTTTATAATGCTTTATGTATTATAAACATGTTATATAAGATTATAGTATGAATAGAAAGGGTCACATTAGTTGGTATCAAAACAATATTTTAGTTAAACATTGTAAGCTAGGATGAGATGAAATTAATCATAGCCCTATGTACAAGTCTAAGGAAAATCATTAGGATAAGGAAAATCATATGAAAATGTCCTATAATTTTGGTGAAGGATAGAGTGGGTGGTTTCCATGAAATATATCCCTAGCTGGATACAACAATTAGATGTTTCTCTAGCATAGATATACCTAAGGGTAATGACTTAGACAATATATTCCTATCCAAACCTAGGGTAATATGGTTGATAGCAGCATTCCTTTCTTCACACCTAGTTTGACACTCCTAGGGGATATTATTTGGGAATTCCCAAACTCTTTATAAAACTATATAAAAGATTTAAATAGAAGGTAGATATGGATAACCTAGGAAAAACCTATGGAGTTATATATTATGTAATGTTTCGTAACATAGACATCCTAGAAGTGGATTTTCATGATTATGTTGTTCCTCAATATACCAACAGTTTCTTACGCTATGGTTTTGGATTTAGTCAATGAAGAGAACCTAAAAGAACCAAATTAATTTTGATTGGGATGGAAATTGAAATTATTTTCATCCTATGAAATTTAATTATATAGGAGATGTAATGAGAAAAATTAATTCTATTATCACACTACTTTCCCATGATATGAATTATAGTGGGATTCTAAATGAGCAAAGGAGGGAACAATATTCTGTTTAGTCTTTCAAAAGATAACTTCCACATTCATTCAAAGGTTCATCTAATACAATTTTTTATGTAAAATAGATGAATATAACTGAAAAATATATTATTCGTCCCTTAGAGATCAGATAATTATAACGCCATTCTAGATATGTATCAGTTAGAAGAAGAAGTAGACCAGTTGTGAAACCTAATCAAGAATACGATGCAGGAGGATGATATTTAATACATGTATTGAGATATGTTTTAGAACATATTCTTCAATAAGTACATTCCTTGGATTCTTCATACCATTATGGAGAAAGATTAAGTTGATTTGAAGAAAAATGATGACGAATATGATGGTAAATATAAGTCTAATTTTATAATATTTTTGAGGTACGCTTTAGAAACTATCATCAAACCCAAAAATAAAGTTGATAGATTCTTGTGTGGCATAATTCCATGCCTCATAAGGGTGATTTCCAGAAGAGACTTTAGTAGCTACTAAGATATTTTTTATTGTGCATTCATGTTTGAAATGGAGGTTTTTGTCACGTATCTATATCATGGTTTTGGAAAGAATAAGAAAATTGATTTTAAAGGGAAATAAAAAAACCTTGTAGAGAAGAAGTTTAACATACCATTATGCTCTATGTGTGGGAATAAGTATGAAGTAAATTTACTAAAGTGTTCTAGTAAATATTTAAAGTGTGGAAGGGATGTCTATTAGGAATTTTATTACCTATGTGATGGGAAGAAGTTTGCTTATTTTGAGAATGGGGAAAAGCTACATAGAATAAACCTCTAAAAATTCAGTGTTATAGGTGTAAATAGAACATGAATTACTCAAATCACTACCGAAACCCTAGGGTTCATAAATTTTATCAACACCTATACCCTCTTATGATGAGGTTCATTGTGAAATATAATGCAATAGCTATTTATGATGAGGCTTGCATTGATGATGTGATGAAATGTACACATACCATCAACTCTATAACTACTAATGTCATATTTGATTCTAGATGGTCCAACCCTTTCTTATCTAAATAATTTATAATGGTTTTATGATTACCACAAAATAATCACCTGTTGAATTAGTAGTGAAATCCTCTAATGGAACAGTGATTTATTCTCAAGACTATGATACCTATCTGTTAGAAATTTGTGGGAATTCATTTCAAAAAAACTCTTATCATTCTTCCTTTTATAGAATTTGATGTCATCATACGCATGAATTGGATTTCTCTATATAAATACCACATAATTTTTCAAGGAAGTGAAGTTACTTTGGATATTTCAAACCCTTCAATGATGATCCATTCATGTGATTATAGATATGAAATTTTTATAGAGATTACATCGAATGTATGGTTATTAATATCCAATCGAAAGGGATTTTTATTCTCAAATGGTTGGGGAGAAATTCAATATAGATGATATTCCTATTTTCCATGAATTTTTGGATGTATTTCTAGGAGAGTTCGATATTCTTTCACAAAAATTTGATGTTGAGATATGGACAGAACTTATACTTGGTTCCACACAAATTTATAAGAACATATATAGAATGTCTATGATTGAGTGGAAATAATTGAAGAAAAAACTCCCAACAATCAATTATAATTGTTTCATCATTCCAAGTGAGTCACCATGAAATGACCATATTATGTTCGTTAAAAAGAAAGATTGATCAATGATTATTTGTATTGATTATTTGGAGTTAAAAAATATCACAATCAAGAACATGTTTCATTTTCCCCATATTGAAGGCTTCTTCGATCAACTACATGAATCCCAACACATTTCCTGGATTGATCTTCAATTTGGATATCATTAATTAATTTTTAATATAGTGGTTATTCCCAAGAAAAAAATTTGTAAAAGGTTTTGAATTTAGGAATATAAAGTTATATGTTTTTTTATAACTAATGCATATACTATCTTCATGGATTAAATGAATAAAGCAATGAAATATTACCTCGACCAATATTTGGTAATCTTTATAAATTATGTTATTATGTATTTAATGAGAAAGGATGATCCTTAACATCACATAGGAACTAAAAAAAATACCATAACGAAGGAGAAGCTATATGTAAAATTTAAAATTTTCAATTTTGAGTGAAAAATGTTTCATTTTTGGGTCATAAAATATCAGGAGATGGTATAGTAGAAGATCCATTAAAGAAGTAGGCTATTGAATGTTGTCCTAGACTAAACAAGGTGACTATGATCCAAAAATTTCTTTGTTTATCTATATATTATCGATGTTTTGGGGAGCATTTCTCAGGAATATGTAGTCATCTGAAAAATTTAAAACAAATGTGTTTTAAGATCCTCTAGACAGATGAATGTGAGGAAAATTTCGTGGAACTGAAGATAAGGATAGTCAGTTCACATTTTATTACATAAAAAGCTAGTGGAGAATGGTTTGTAATCAATATATATGCATTCATGAAGTGATTGGGATGTGTCCATAATAAGAAAAAAAATGGTTATCACTTATGTATTGCAGTCATTGATGAATCATGATCAAAATTACTCAACTCATTATTTGGAGTTAACTAGGGCAATATTTTCATTAAAGATATGTAGTCATTATCTATATTTAGAAATGTTTGACATATATAATGGTCATAAAATTATAAAATATATATTCATATAGAAGATGTTTAATAATCATTAGATAAGATGTTTAGAGTCGATAAATTATTATTACTAATCAATACATTACATCCATTAGAAAGAGAAAAAAATGGCCAATTCTTTATGTCAGACGTATCATGATATGTTATCCATGATGAGGATCATTAAATAACCAATATTTATGGATTTTCAAAGGATGGATCTTGAAATCATAAATGAAAGGGAACAATATTTTCTTTCTCAAATGATTGTTAAATACAATATACGTGTGAAGACTAAGGAGGTGCGGAAGGGAGATGGAGATTAGAAAAATATACTCAAAACTATTCATTAGTATAGCCTTATTGAGATATATCATTGAGTTTTTATCTAAATTATTGGTATGCAAATAAGTTAATGATTAAAGAAAAAAGTTAAAGGGGATGTTGCATCCATTACCCATATGAGAATGGAAATTCGAGAACATAACTATGGATTTTATAATCAGACTACCCAAAACCTTTAAAGGGATTAGTTCTATATGGGTGGTAATTGATAAACATACAACATATGAACACATCATCACTATTAGAGGAGAATTATATCTGGATCAGCCCCCCCAAGATACAAATTAATGAAGTGGTAAGGATTCATGGACTACCATATTCAATTGTATCAGATCAAGATATATGTTTTACCTAAAATTCATGGTGAAGTCTTTATTAATAAAATGATATAGAGTTGTTTTTCATCACTTCTTATCATCCAAAAAAATATGGTTTTTGTAAAAGAACAATTCTAACTCGGTAGGATTTGATGAGGTCTTTTTCCCTTGATTTCAATGGTGGTTGGGATCAATAGCTTCCTCTATTTGAATTTTCATAAAATAATATCTTTCCATCTACAATTAAAATTGCAACATATTAATCCCTTTATGGGAAGAAATTTGGAGCTCCAATGTGATTGGATGATGTTGGAGAGGGAATGCTATGGTGCCATGAGATTGTTGATGAAATTGTTAAGTTGCTTAGAACCATTCCACATCATATCAAGGAATCATTATGATGGTAAAAACTTTTCACTAATAAAAATTGGCAAGATTTGAAATTTGAAATATTTGAAAATATGTTTCTAGGAATCTCACTATAGAAGAAGGTTATGTGATTCAAGAAGAAAGTGAAAGTAATCATTTGGTATATAAGACCCTTTAAGATTATTGATCGTATCAGGATAGTAAACTATCACTTAGAACATCCTCTAAATATCACTCAATTTCATGATCTTTTCTATATATCTCTAATAGGGAAAAAATATCTAAACCTTCCCTTGTACAAAAGTCATAAGTCATACAGCTAGAGAATGAATTTTTTAACAAGGAGTAACCTTTTGTAATTCTGGATTTTACTGAGAATTTTCTACAAAATTGGACTAGTAACATGGTAACTATTTTGTAGAGAAATAACCAATTAGAGGAAGCTATGTGTGAACAAGATTATATTTTTACGTGAAAGATTCTTCATGTTTTTAAACAAGTGACAAATTTTTAGGGAAGAATTAATTTTTAAAGGGGGTATAATGTAACACCCTGAGTTTTTATGAACTTTTTTTTCTCGAATAAATTAAACTTTCATTTATTTCAATTAATTATCTAAGTCAAATATTCCATTCACATGAAAAAATCTTGACCTAATATACACAACACTAACTCGACATATATTACACAGTACACTGACATGGTGTATGTTACACACAACACCGATGTTTCTACAAAACACAATTTTTCTGTTATAATTATTTAAATGATATACCTATAACATAACCATTAGAATTAGTAATATTAATAGTAATAACTACTATTCAAATTTTTTTTATAATTTTTTTATATAAATAAAACATATTGACATTGAATGACATGAATTATGCTAATGTCCTTTTATATTTGAAAATACCATTTTCTCAAATGAGATTATTTCAATTATATTATTAATTTTAGCCAAATTTAGAAATTTATTTTTATAAAATAAATATAATTTTGGAGTTGATAATGACCAAATAATATTATGGTGAATTTATTGGTTTTTTTTTTAGCAACGTTATTTTTGGATGAATAGTAAAAAAATACCAGATTTTAATACAAAGAGACTTTTTCATTTAATTTATTAATAAGATAAAATTATATTATAATTTGTTATTTAATCTTTAATTTGATTATATTTTAATCAATTAATACAATATGGGTAATTGGAAACATTTTCACATTTAAATTGGATATAAAAACTTATCAAACATTGGATCATTTTTTATTTTTAAAACCCACATTGTCTACCCAACTGTGGGATTAATTTTAAACTAATTTATTACACTTATGTGATTTGAAATTTGAAAAAGGGATTTCATTTTTGTAATCTAAAAAAATTATAATTTATATTAAGGTAAACTTAGTTTTTGACCAAAAATATTAGTGAATGTTATTAAAATTAATTACATCAATTAAGGTTAAAATAAGCTTAATTAATTACTAAACCTTAACCTTAAGACCAAAAATTCCATGTACACATGTAAAAAAATCCATTTAATTGATATATATAGAACCTATAATACCTTTTCAATTTTCTAGTTCATTATTGAATCCAATTTCAACATGAAAAATGTTGGTGGAATTCTCTCTTCAAATATTTACAAGAGTGCCACTCCTCCTTCCATATTAAAAGGCGACCACCTCTCCCTCTTCTTCTCAGCACTCACACCTCAGAATTTCAGAAAATATATACCAAATAAAATTATAAACATAACTCCATTACTCTTAGAATTATTCTATTTGGAATCAAGATATCCATAGATGTATTTTGGTACTAATAAAAAGAGTTACCTGATTAAGAGGAATATCTTCTCGCAAGTCCTTTATTTTATTTTATTTCTCCACCCATCAACATTATTTATTACAGGATTTTATAAAAACAAAATTATCCTCAATATAATAATATTATTTATGCTAATTTTTCATCCTATAATTACAAACTCCTCCATCTAATGAATAACGAACATACTATTTATGTGTATGGAGAACTACTGCCTCACTAAATTATAATTGTTCAATTTTTATTACCGCCATAATAAAAGATGATTGTTAAATTTTTATTGACATATATAATTATGTAAATTATGATGAAAACTCTAGTTATGTATGTTATATATTATATTTTTTATTTTTTATGATCATGTATTAATTTTACAACACATATCTTGTTTACGTTCAATTTGGTGTTAATACAATAATTCTGTTTGAAAAATTGTGGACTACAACCTCCTCAAAGTGATATCATTCATTAATAAACTACATGGAATGTATTAATGATGGTTTTAGTGAATATATAAGATATATATGATATAATAAATCTAATATAAAAATGATATACTCATATAAATATATTTCATTTTTTATTCTTTTTAATACGTCAATAAAAATGGACACAATGATCATTCGTACGTACAACTTATCGTGTCTATGAATAGTGTTTTCCATTTTGTAATTATATATTCGATATATTTTTAAATCACACATATAATTGATATAAATTATATTTATATCATGTTTTATATTCTATAATTTTCATATATGTATATGAACCAACAATATAACAAATTAAGACACATGAAAAGAACAATGAAAATATTGTCCAAAGTGAAACTTGACATAGGATTGTTGACAAGTGAGTAATATAATGTCATATTAAAATGATAAATGTTATTCGATATAATAATATTGTTCTGTAAAATAGTTATAATAAATTTTTATTTATTATACTGGTAGTTTAAATGAATATGATGAGAGTTATGTCAAAAGGGAATGATATTTCATCTAAATTTTTTATTTCGATAAGATATATGCTATGATCCCCAGTCATTCCATTTTTTCATTGTATATAATACCTATGATTGTATTATATGTCTCTTATAAATATGTTTATGGGTATTAATATAACTATTTTATGACCTTTCTTCTTTGGGGCCTATGTTTTAAATGTTACCAAATCATTAAAAATAAATTTTCTCAATTTTCATTCTTTGAGAATCTGGTTTTGTTATGCACTTAAACTATTTTTAAAGGTGTATATAATTTCATTTTACATGTTATATAATGAATTTACATTAATTCATGTTATTTTAAGCTTTATGAAATTCTATTAAATAACATGGAGAATATATCCAAAGTTACTATGTTATAAGGGTTTATTGAAACAATATCATTGCTCTCTGAAATTGTTTATGTTTTTACTTCTTACGATAAATGATTACAATACATCTCTCAAGAAAACTATTGTGTTTAGTTATATTATATTTATTCATTATATAACCTTGTTTTAGTACCATTTTCTACTCATTGGAACTTATGATAATTTTTAAGTAAAATCTAACAATCTCTCTCTCCGGATAGTAATCTATTGTATTCCAAAAACCATGTTTAAAAAGACAATTTTTTAAAAGATCATTGAATTAAATTTCCAAGGGTAAATGATTTTAAAATTTTCATTATTATTTTCCAATATTTTTTATATGTTTTCAAAGAAAAATGTTTATAAATTTTTTTTATAAATAATTTTTAAATGTAGAAAGGATATTTTAATCAATAAATGTTCTAAAAACTTATTTCAAATTTATTTCCCAAATAAGATAACATCCATTGTTGTTACTCATGTTTTTATGGAGAAATCATTCAATTATTCCATTCATATTCTTTCTATGAATGGAACATTTTTAATGTAATTATGTTTAAGAAATCCATTTTATTTTTAAGGGTATATAATTTTGAAACACATTTACTTTCATTAGTTAGGTTCATGTTTAAATCATTAAGAAACTAGTATCTTTCTACAGATCATGATAGGATTTCATGTTTATAACACCCATTTCATTTCATTGGATATCATATGATAGTTTATGTTTTTTGGTATATTTTTGTATGATTTAAATTTGAGATGGTTATGACCTATATCTCCCTCCAATGTATTGATTAAATATTTATATCTCATGAGATAGAATAAAATAGACTTGGGAATGAACATTGACTAATAAGATGGTCATAGGAGTGAACCATGACTACTGAGATGGTATGAGGAGTGAACTAATGCTAAAAATATGACCATGGGAGTGAAGCATGACTACCAAATAGTATGGGGAGTGAACCTATATTAACAATATGGTCTTGGTAGTGATGAATTGGATACTATTGATATCATATTATAGGAATATATTTCTTCTACAATTCCATGTTTTATTCAAGTGCTATGCTTTTGTGGATTATGTTCCTTACCACCTTATGATTCGTGTCTTGTGAACTGCCATGCATTATGTCATGATTCAGGTAAATGATCTTTGATATGCAGGTTATGATATTATATTTTCATGATCAGGTTATCATACCATAAATATTATGATTACACTTACATATCTCTGTTTTTTTCCCTTACTAAGCATTTGAGCTCCACCCCTTTTCTATTTCCCTCCCTAGGTTATAATGATATGTATTATGTTTGATGTATTAAATAAGGGTGAAAGTCAATAATAACATAGTGGGAGTTAATTTATCTCTATTAAACATCAGTGTTTATGTCTCTATGTTTCTAAATACAGTATACTAGTATGGTATCTGTGTAACGCCCCGACCCCAGCTACCCAGAGTCGGTGCATTATTACATAACATTGGCATGATCACAAGAAGATCAAATCTCGAATGACCGATTGGTTTAGTAGCCTTGGAAACACTAGATATATTCATAAGTTTTACATTACATCATAAAATGAAAAACTACTACAACAACATAATGCCTCCATAATTCACACTCATATCCCCACATAATATCCCTGCAGGTCATTCATAATTTACTTCTTCACTTCCTGGGAAAAATAAAACATAGAAAAGGGGTGAGCTCAAACGCCCAGTAAGGATAACAATATAGCGGAAACTTTCATAAATAAGAATAAACATTTAAGGCAATGTATAACTAAGACAAAAGCCTTTCAAACATGAACTTTCAACATGGTATGGCATAAATAAAATGAAATAATGCCGTTTACTTATTCACATTGATATTCTACTAATCGAATAATCACATGTAAAAATCAATAACCACTTTCATAATGTTGGAATGCATAATGCCAGACTATCATAACCACATAGCCAAGGCCTCGTGCCAAGACTACAAATAAGATTTTGTCGAGGCCTTATGCCAAGACACTAGTTTGTCTCATGAGACCTACCGATGCATCGAGGAGCTATAGCGGGCTCCACCCGTCACATATTAAGTCCAATGCATTCCCATATGAAAAGGTTTAAACATAACATAAACATTCGTATTAAAACTAGCATACGAAATGTCAATAATTTCACCATAAACTATGAATGGTATAAAAATAGCACATCCACAGTCAAACATATCACAAAACCTTCAATACAATATAGAAGTTTTGTATCATAATAAATCAACTTCAATTAAGCGTAAAATCCGTCGAAGGATGTTGACATAGATGAAATCAAAACACTTTTTAGAGAAATATCTCTTTCTATTTTTGAAATCATTTAAGAGCCATATAAAATAAAAACTTTTCTTGAAAATATTCTTATAAGCTTGTAAGGGAAGCTTTGACGATTTTATAACGGCGGAAAATAACCGCACCCGCCGTATAAGTTAAAAAAACATTCTTATCTTAATTCTGTCGAAAAGGTTAAAAAAAGAACCTTGTTTGGAAAACGACGGAAAGATTCCCTTATAAACCTCTTATAAAAAGTCAAACAAGGGCATAAATGACTTTAACCCATATTCTTTTAAATGTTAACAATGTTTTGAAATACATTTTGAAGAAACATGGACGTGGATGATAACGAGGTACCAGTAGATAATTATGTATAAACAACCTCAGATAATGAAGAGATTGTGAAATAACCCTTACCTTGTACTTTTCCTTGGTTGGGGTAGGTTAACCTCCTTTATAATGGTGAAATAATTGTTATTAAATTATACAAGAATCATATACATTAATATGATATCATATATGATCTTTTAATATTGATTTGATAATAATATCTTAGTATTATCGCCGTTTCGGGTGTTAACTTACTCATTTTCTTTTATATGTTTTGTTACATAAGTCATGTTTGTTGTATCTTATTCATATCCAGAATGATATCTAGTCCTTAAACATCATTTTTAAATCATTAAATGATAATTATACTTGAATGGATACGATGGAGAATGAATCTCATTGCGTTCGTGGAGACGGTAGTCCGTACGTACGCACGAACGCTACTTCCATTTAATTTTTATTTTAAAAGAATCGAATCCAAATGATACATAGGTATATTACTATTCCAGTATTATATAATATTTTATATATGTTACTTAAGTTCATTAACACCATCCTTTATACGTTCCATGTGTGGTATGAACGAGTCATATCATTTTAAGGGGGCGGTAGTCCGCACTTCCTCAAATAAAATTATCGTATGTATATACAACATGAAACGAATAATGGTATGAAATAAAATGGAATTACAGAAGCTTATATATAAAATATATATCATTAATATCATATTTAATTACAGTTCCATCATAATGGCCACCATGAGAGGTGGTAAGATGTATTTGAACAATCATCGTTTCGTGAGGCGTTAGTTTGCCATCCACAGAAACATTATGTTCATCATCCATTAGATGGCATTCTGTGTATGTGTAGTTTGAATACTTCTTATAAAAACATCCTAGTATATTGAGGATACTGGTGTTGTTACAAAAGAAAGGAAATAAAAAGATTTTGGGAGTTGAAGAAGCAAAATAAATGAAAATAATTTAAGAGAAATCGTTACCTTTAATTTAGGTAACTCACTTTGGTTGGAACCAAAGGACTTGTTGAAATGCTTTCTGCCGAAGGGGAAGCATCAAGGAGGAGTAGAGGGATGTGGGGAGCTTAGTTGGGCAGACTTTGGACGAGCCAAGTGGCTTGAGAGGTGTGAGGAATGAGTAGAAGTGGTCTCCTTTTATAAGGGAGAAGAGGGGCTCTTTAGGAAAGAGTGAAAGTATTTCTTTATAATATAATTATATTAGGTTTATAATGGTCCAAAAATCATTAAGGTCGAAGATAAGATGACTCATATTCTAAATAACATCAACCAATAAGAATTGGACAGGTTTTAGATAATATTTTAATCATTATAATCTTATTTATTTAAATGATTTATTAATGAGGTAAACATTGCATCATTATTGTGTCATTAATAATTTAAATTATTTGAAGTCTAAAAATTATAAATAAAATATCATTATGTAGGAAATCTTTTTAGCTTTCTAATGAATATTTATAATCGAAAATCCAACATGTATAAACCTATGTAAAAATTGTTCTTCTAAAAGATGTAAGCTTATGCCATTTTTATTTTTATTTTAACTTTATTAATATAAAGTGTCCCTACCACATACAAGTGGCTCCAAGGGGTCCCCAAATTTACCCAAGGATTCTCATGGTCGGGTATGTGTCCACAAATAAGGTTAGGACACGTTTTAGGGTAATTTTGTTTTATTATAATATTTTTTTTAACCCTTATTTACCGGATTTACCCTTAACCATGGTAAATAAAATATTTACCACAGTAATTATTCAAAATGTCTAAAAATAAAAGTTACCTATTTACACAATTTGGACATCCTGATTCCAAATATGGAATCCATTTTTCTAAATTCAAAACACAGAAGTGGCAGAAATTAATTTAAAATTAATTCCCGCTGTCAAAACAAAAAGCGTGTTTTTAAGAGGTAATAACTATCAAAAGATTGACACTTGTTTATGTTCGGTTTAACTGTAAAATTATGTCCAACGACCAACATTATATTAAATGGTAAAAATATATTCTAAATATACTTTAAATCCACTCAAATTCACAATTTATCACTATTAATTATTTGGATTAAAAAAGTTGTTTTTAATTAAAATTTAGTAATTTTCACTATTCATCAAAATATGAAAGTTATCCGAAAAGTACCAAAATTTCACCTTAGGCTAAATTAGATATTCCGAATCCAAAAATGAAGTCTATTTTGAAATATAAAATATATATGATTTCAAAAGTTATGTATTACTATTCACAACGGCTAGTCTAATTAGTTGTGGTGTGTGTTAGAACTCGAGGTTACGTACAACACACGCTATCGCATTATTCGAAGGGAAACGTACCATAGAAGCTTGGGGTGTTACATTCTCCCCTCCTTCAAATAATTGCGTCCTCGCAATTTCTAGGGTATTACTGCATAAAAAGACTCGGGTGGTTCTTCATCATAAGTTCCTCGGGTTCCCACGTTGCCTCTTCCATCTTATGGTTTCTCCACAAAACTTTTACCAGACGCGTCGTCCGGTTTCTCAGTACTTGTTCTCTTGTATCAAGAATCCTGACGGGCTCTTCGCAATAAGACAGATCGGGTTCCAGTTCTAATTCCTCATAGGTGAGTACATGCATTGGGTCAGGCATGTATTTTCTCAACAGAGATACGTGGAACACATCGTGAACTTTGGAGAGACTTGGCGGCATTGCCAATCGGTAAGCTACAGCCCCAATTCGTTCTAGAATTTCGAAAGGTCCGATGTACCTGGGACTCAATTTACCTTTCTTACCAAAACGTATGACTCCCTTCCACGAAGATACCTTCAGGAAAACATGATCACCGACTTGAAATTCCAAATCCTTCCTTCGATTATCGGCATAGCTCTTCTGCCTACTTTGAGCTGCTTTGATGTGATTTTGGATTACTTTCACCTTTTCCACCGTTTCCTCCACCAGTTCTGGGCCTACACGTTTTCTTTCACCAACGTCATCCCAACAGGTTGGTGTATGACATCTCTTTCCATATAACGCTTCATATGGTGCCATCTAAATACTTGAATGGAAGCTATTGTTATAGGAAAATTCTACCAGTGGTAAATATTGATCCCACATACCCTGAAAATCAAGTGAGCAAGATCTCAACATGTATTCTAAGGTTTGAATAGTCCGTTCTGATTGTCCGTCTGTCTGAGTGTGGTAAGCAGTGCTCAAATGAAGTTCAGTATCCAGGGATTTCTAAAGACTTTTCCAAAATCTTGAAGTAAAACGGGGATCACGATCAGAAACAATCGATAGCGGTACTCCATGAAGCCTCACAACTTCATTAATGTATAGTCTTGCTAGACGTTCCAGGGGTAGATCTTCTCTTATTGCAAGAAAATGTGCTGACTTGGTAAGACGATCAACAATAACCCATATTGCATCGTTCCTTCTAGGAGTCTTTGGTAGCCCCATGACAAAGTCCATCGTAACATTGTCCCATTTCCACTACGGTATGGGAAGAGGTTGCATGACTCCTCCAGGTTGTTGCCTTCCAGCTTTCACTTGTTGAAAAACCATACATCTTGACACAAAATCAGCAATCTCTCTCTTCATGTTGTCCCACCAAAAATGTTCATTCAAATCTCTATACATTTTGGTGCTCCCAGGGTGTATAGAGAAATTGGAACTATGAGCATCATACAGCAATTCCCTTTTTAGATCAGGTATATTGGGAACACAAAGTCTCTTCCCGAATTTCAAAATTCCATCTTCATACACAAATTCTCTCAATCTCCCATCATTCACAGCTTTAATCTTCTTTTGGAATTCTTCATCATCGGTCTGAGAACTCTTAATCCTTTCTAGTAAAGATGGTTTGGCAACCATTTGAAAAAGCATTGATGTTTCACCTTCCCTGGTTATTCCCATGTCCATCTTCACTAGATCCATAAAAATTGGATCCCTTTCAATTCTCATATTGTTCAAAACTCCATGGTCTTTTCTACTCAAAGCATCTGCCACCTTTTTTGCCTTCCCCGGGTGGTAGTGTATCGTACAATCATAGTCCTTGAGTAATTCAAGCCATCTCCTTTGCCTCATGTTGAGTTCTTTTTGTGAGAAAATATACTTCAAACTCTTGTGATCAGTATAAATCTCACATTTTTCACCATAGAGGTAGTGCCTCCATATCTTCAAAGCAAATATCACAGCTGCTAACTCAAGATCATGAGTAGGAGAGTTTTGTTCATGAATTTTCAACTGTCGTGATGCATAGGCAATAACTCTATCATTCTGCATAAGGACACAGCCAAGTCCTTTCTTCGATGCATCACTATAAATAACGAACCCATCATTCCCCGATGGTAGAGTCAATATAGGAGCATTTACTAATCTTCTCATCAGTTCTTCGAAACATTCTTCACACTCTTTTGTCCAAACAAATTTAACCCCTTTACGTGTGAGCTTCGTTAATGGGTTAGCCAATCGGGCAAAATTCTGGACGAAACGTCGATAATAACCTGCCAAGCCAATAAAACTACGTACCTCAGTTATACTCGTAGGTGCTAGCCATTCGTGGATTGCTTTGGTCTTAGAAGGATCAACAGAGATTCCATCTTTAGAGACAATATGGCCAAGAAAAGAAATCTCCTGAAGCCAAAATTCACACTTGCTAAACATTCCATATAATTCATGCCTCCTCAGAGTCTTCAAGATAATGCGCAAGTGATTTTCATGATCTTCGTAGGTTTTGGAGTATACCAAGATATCATCAATAAATACCACCACAAATTCATCGAGATACTCCTTGAAAACTCTATTCATCAGATCCATGAATACAGAGGGTGCATTAGTCAATCCAAAAGGCATTACAGTAAACTCGTAATGCCCGTACCTGGTTCGAAATGCTGTCTTCGGAATGTCTTCCTTCTTTACACACAACTGATGGTATCCAGATCGAAGGTCAATCTTTGAAAAGTATTGAGCTCCATGTAGTTGGTCAAATAAATCATCAATACGAGGTAGGGGATACTTGTTCTTTATCGTTATAGCATTGATCTCCCTGTAGTCGATACATAACCTCATAGATCCATCTTTCTTTTTAACAAAAAGAACAGGGGCTCCCCATAGAGAAACACTAGGGCGAATAAATCCCTTATTACTCAATTCCTCTAGTTGTTTCTTTAATTCGACTAACTCTACAGTGGCCATTCTATAAGGGGTCTTCGATATAGGCCTTGATCCAGGAATCAAATCAATGGAAAACTCAACTTCTCGTTCTGGAGGATGTCCAGGTAAATCTTCTAGAAATACATCTACAAATTCTTTCACAATAGGTACATCCTCTATTTGAACATTCCTTTCCTCACCCACAGTTATTTCATTCTCTTCCTCCCCAATAATTGAATTTAGTTGAGATATTGAGGGTGGATCTAAATAAGAATTAGGTGGTGACGATTCTGCTCTAAAAATAAGGTTTTCCTTATCATTATCATCAAGAATCGTAACCTCTTTCTTCTTACAATAAATCTTCGCATCATAGTCCGAAAGCCAGTCCATACCGAGGATTATATCAAACTCAATCATAGGTATGACGATGAGATCAGCAGAGAAAGAAAATTTATGTGCTCTAATGGGGACTGATTCACAAAACTTTGTTGCAACGATACTTCCCTTAGGAGTTTTAACTGACAACT
The DNA here is from genome assembly GCA_963277665.1 of Viscum album. NCBI lineage: Eukaryota > Viridiplantae > Streptophyta > Magnoliopsida > Santalales > Viscaceae > Viscum > Viscum album. The sequence goes on from CAUJRU010002582.1 coordinate 39,234, forward strand.
CCCTTATTAAATCAAATTGGAAATATCTAATTTTCTTAGCAAACTGGGAAGATATGAAACAATGCAATGATCCAGAATCAAATAATGCATTTTCTAAACTCGAGGAAACCATTAAATTACCTGCCACCACGTCTTTCGGAGCTTCTACCTCAGCAGTAGTGATAGCATAAGCCTGGCCTTGATCCCTCGGCCTTTTCTGAGGTAAGTTCTCCTGACGCTTAGGGCATGCATTTGCATAATGCCCCATCTCCCTGCAATTATAGCACTGAACATTGGTAGCTTCCTTCTTCCCCTTGCAATCATGAGCTTGGTGGCCTTTTTCACCACACTTGTAACAGACTCCCATTCCCTTCAAGCAAGTACCAGGATGTTTCTTCCCGCATTTACCACAAGATGGATATTCAACCTTTCCCTTCTTCCCCTTATTTCCATTCCCAGATTGATCAGCAGGTCTCTTCTTCTCTTTCTTTGCTTTAAAGTCATAAGACTTAGAGAATTCCTTTTCGGTCTTGATAGCACATGAGACAATGTCTTCGTACGATGAAAAGGATTGTGAGACTAATGCTCGACGGAGAAATGGTTTTAACCCATCAAAGAAATGATCAATCATACTTCTTGGGTTGCGAATATAATCTCCAGCATACCTCGCTAACCTTGTAATGTTAGCCTCATACTTTGTGACATTCTCATCCTCCTTCTGTCTCAGACTCAGAAATTGCCTTTCCATATCTGCTCGATGGTCGCGAGGGAAGTATTTTTCTAAAAACAGATCTTTGAACTCCCTCCATTCCATATTTGATACTTCATCATCTTCCTTCATGTTCTGAATCAATGACCACCATTGATCAGCATCTCTAGTGAGGCGGTAAACTGCCATGATAACTTTTTCCCTTTCACTGCTCCCCAAAGCCTGAAATATTTTCTCTAGGGAAAATATCCATTGCTCAGCTACTAAGGGATTTGTATTCCCATTGAACATTGGTGGTTGTTGCCTCATGAATCGATCTAACATTGATCCTCCACGCTTCGGATCAGGGTGCTCCATACGGGTAAGGTTATTATTCATAACCTGAGTAAGTTGTCCCAGTATGGTGATTAGCTGATCAGCACCAGTTGAATCACCAGCCCCACTATAATTATCTTGAGCAGGAGGGCAATCCCTACATGGAGTGCGTTCATTGATACGGTTTCCATTTCTTCCACTAGGCGCCATTTCTAAACAATGGCATAAACTAGATCAGTTTATGAATCAAAATACATAATCCCATACTTATAAAACACTTAACATAAATTGAACTATTTATGGATATAATCCATAATCATAAAAATGTTTTCTTTGAGGAAGTATATACTCATAAACCCTTCATAATGATTTGTAAAGAAAATGAGAGTTATCCTAAGCATATCCCCCGGGAGTGTCGTAACCAAGAGTGCAGCAAGGCCCGTTGTCGTGCACCAGTTCCCGTTCGAGTCTAGCTCAAAGCGGTGTTTTTGGGTTTTACCCCTAGGTACATCTGTGCCAGAGCCGCCTCTACCTGCTCGTATCCAGACAGGGATGTATTGCTCGGAAAACTCACAAAATCTCTACAATACCAAAATTCTAGGAAGTTCTTCTTTACTAATCCTCAAAGTTCATCTTAGGTCTACGTGCTCTAATCAGAGTTTATCTAAATCTAGCTTCCAAGGTTTGTACTAAACTTCCTCTGATACCAACTGTAACGCCCCGACCCCAGCTACCCAGAGTCGGTGCATTATTACATAACATTGGCATGATCACAAGAAGATCAAATCTCGAAAGACCGATTGGTTTAGTAGCCTTGGAAACACTAGATATATTCATAAGTTTTACATTACATCATAAAATGAAAAACTACTACAACAACATAATGCCTCCATAATTCACACTCATATCCCAACATAATATCCCTGCAGGTCATTCATAATTTACTTCTTCACTTCCTGGGAAAAATAAAACATAGAAAAGGGGTGAGCTCAAATGCCCAGTAAGGATAACAATATAGCGGAAACTTTCATAAATAAGAATAAACATTTAAGGCAATGTATAACTAAGACAAAAGCCTTTCAAACATGAACTTTCAACATGGTATGGCATAAATAAAATGAAATAATGCCATTTACTTATTCACATTGATATTCTACTAATCGAATAATCACATGTAAAAATCAATAACCACTTTCATAATGTTGGAATGCATAATGCCAGACTATCATAACCACATAGCCAAGGCCTCGTGCCAAGACTACAAATAAGATTTTGTCAAGGCCTTGTGCCAAGACACTAGTTTGTCTCATTAGACCTACCGATGCATCGAGGAGCTATAGCGGGCTCCACCCGTCACATATTAAGTCCAATGCATTCCCATATGAAAAGGTTTAAACATAACATAAACATTCGTATTAAAACTAGCATACTAAATGTCAATAATTTCACCATAAACTATGAATGGTATAAAAATAGAACATCCACAGTCAAACATATCACAAAACCTTCAATACAATATAGAAGTTTTGTATCATAATAAATCAACTTCAATTAAGCGTAAAATCCGTCGAAGGATGTTGACATAGATGAAATCAAAACACTTTTTAGAGAAATATCTCTTTCTATTTTTGAAATCATTTAAGAGCCATATAAAATAAAAAATTTTCTTGAAAATATTCTTATAAGCTTGTAAGGGAAGCTTTGACGATTTTATAACGGCGGAAAATAACCGCACCCGCCGTATAAGTTAAAAAAAACATTCTTATCTTAATTCTGTCGAAAAGGTTAAAAAAAGAACCTTGTTTGGAAAACGACGGAAAGATTCCCTTATAAACCTCTTATAAAAAGTCAAACAAGGGCATAAATGACTTTAACCCATATTCTTTTAAATGTTAACAATGTTTTGAAATACATTTTGAAGAAACATGGACGTGGATGATAACGAGGTCCCAGTAGATAATTATGTATAAACAACCTCAGATAATGAAGAGATTGTGAAATAACCCTTACCTTGTACTTTTCCTTGGTTGGGGTAGGTTAACCTCCTGTATAATGGTGAAATAATTGTTATTAAATTATACAATAATCATATACATTAATATGATATCATATATGATCTTTTAATATTGATTTGATAATAATATCTTAGTATTATCGCTGTTTCGGGTGTTAACTTAGTCATTTTCTTTTATATGTTTTGTTACATAAGTCATGTTTGTTGTATCTTATTCATATCCAGAATGATATCAAGTCCTTAAACATCATTTTTAAATCATTAAATGATAATTATACTTGACTGGATACGATGGAGAATGAATCTCAATGCGTTCGTGGAGACGGTAGTCCGTACGTACGCACGAACGCTACTTCCATTTAATTTTTATTTTAAAAGAATCGAATCCAAATGATGCATAGGTATATTACTATTCCAGTATAATATAATATTTTATATATTTTACTTAAGTTCATTAACACCATCCTTTATACGTTCCATGTGTGGTATGAACGAGTCATATCATTTTAAGGGGGCGGTAGTCCGCACTTCCTCAAATGAAATTATCGTATGTATATACAACATGAAACGAATAATGGTATGAAATAAAATGGAATTACAGAAGCTTATATATAAAATATATATCATTAATATCATATTTAATTACAGTTCCATCATAATGGCCACCATGAGAGGTGGTAAGATGTATTTGAACAATCATCGTTTCGTGAGGCGTTAGTTTGCCATCCACAGAAACATTATGTTCATCATCCATTAGATGGAGTTGTGTGTATGTGTAGTTTGAATCCTTCTTATAACAACATCCTAGTATATTGAGGATACTGGTGTTGTTACAAAAGAAAGGAAATAAAAAGAGTTTGGGAGTTGAAGAAGCAAAATAAATGAAAATAATTTAAGAGAAATCGTTACCTTTAATTTATGTAACTCACTTTGGTTGGAACCAAAGGACTTGTTGAAATGCTTTCTGCCTAAGGGGAAGCTTCAAGGAGGAGGAGATGGATGTGTGGAGCTTAGTTGGGCAGAGTTTGGACGAGCCAAGTGGCTTGAGAGGTTTGAGGAATGAGTAGAGGTGGTCTCCTTTTATAAGGGAGAAGAGGGGCTCTTTAGGAAAGAGTGAAAGTATTTCTTTATAATATAATTATATTAGGTTTATAATGGTCCAAAAATCATTGAGGTCGAAGATAAGATGACTTATATTCTAAATAACATCAACCAATAAGAATTGGACAGGTTTTAGATAATATTTTAATCATTATAATCTTATTTATTTAAATGATTTATTAATGAGGTAAACATTGCATCATTATTGTGTCATTAATAATTTAAATTATTTGATGTCTAAAAATTATAAATAAAATATCATTATGTATGAAATCTTTTTAGATTTCTAATGAATATTTATAATCGAAAATCCAACATGTATAACCCTATGTAAAAATTGTTCTTCTAAAAGATGTAAGCTTATGCCATTTTTATTTTTATTTTAACTTTATTAATATAAAGTGTCCCTACCACATACAAGTGGCTCCAAGGGGTCCCCAAATTGACCCAAGGATGCTCATGGTCGGGTATGTGTCCACCAATAAAGTTAGGACACGTTTTAGGGTAATTTTTATTATTATAATATTATTTTTTAACCCTTATTTACCGGATTTACCCTTAACCATGGTAAATAAAATATTTACCACAGTAATTATTCAAAATGTCTAAAAATAAAAGTTACCTATTTACACAATTTGGACATCCTGATTCCAAATATGGAATCCATTTTTCTAAATTCAAAACACAGAAGTGGCAGAAATTAATTTAAAATTAAATCCCGTTGTCAAAACAAAAAGCGTGTTTTTAAGAGGTAATAACTATCAAAAGATTGACACTTGTTTATGTTCGGTTTAACTGTAAAATTATGTCCAACGACCAACATTATATTAAATGGTAAAAATATATTCTAAATATACTTTAAAACCACTCAAATTCACAATTTATCACTATTAATTATTTTGATTAAAAAAGTTGTTTTTAATTAAAATTTAGTAATTTTCACTATTCATCAAAATATGAAAGTTATCCGAAAAGTACCAAAATTTCACCTTAGGCTAAATTAGATATTCCGAATCCAAAAATGAAGTCTATTTTGAAATATAAAATATATATGATTTCAAAAAGTATGTATTACTATTCACAATGGCTAGTCTAATTAGTTGTGGTGTGTGTTAGAACTCGAGGTTGCGTACAACACACGCTATCGCATTATTCGAAGGGAAACGTACAATAGAAGTTTGGGGTGTTACAATCTGTACGTATGTTTTTATAATTTTTTATGTATTATGAAAAACATTCATATATTACTGTATTAAAAGAAAGATTCTCTATAGATTTTGGTTGTTTAACATTTATAATTGACTGATAAATGTAATTCATTGGGCTTAATAACATAAATCAAATAAGTGAGAAAAGTTCATTAATATCATCAGAAAAATGTTAATAAGATATCTCTTTTTTCAAGATCCTTTTTTTAAAGTTGATCAATTATTTTAATAACTAATAATTTAATGAAATATACTTATTTTATGAATTTTTATTTTTAATATTAAATTTAATAATTAGGTTGTGGTTCAATAAATTTGTAATTCATCAATTTTTTTAAGAAATAAATATCCAGAAATGAATTTTCTAATGCAGGAAGAAATAAATGCACTTTTAACAGATCTTTATATCCATATAGGAGTGTCAATTATTTTCATCTATCTCAAAATAATTTCAAAAATAAATATGGTTAATACATTAATCTATAAATCTCAAAAGTAATATTACCGATTTATCATTAATATTTTTTTAATTTCAAATAGTTTTCCTAAAAACAACAGCATATTAACCAGGATATCATATAGGCTAGTGGTAGGTGTGAAACCATTATCATCCATTGGGAATTGGTTCATGCCCTATCACCTTACTTGATGCGATGGATTTTCAAACCTCATAAGAGTTTTAATTTTTATAAAATATAATAATATAAAGAGTATTAATATTTTAAACAAATATAATGGACATCCTTGAAATAACATCACCCATTAAATAACCATTTTACTAATGTTTTTAATTCATCCTTTTTTTCAAATTCTAATAATCCTAATTGACTATTATTTCAATTTCATTAATGAACAAAATAATATTAAATGATATTAATTCTGTTTAAGTTATTTATATAAAATTTAAAGGCATTATTCCTCAAATAAATTTTCGTCTAAAAATATGCATACCATATATTTCCCCTCCATTTTCTTTGCAGACTCCAATCAAATTAAACCTAACAGAGGTTCATAAGAATTTGAATTTTTTATCATAAATAATATCAATTATCCCCAACCTTTAATATTTTCTTCTATGCTTATACTCAATATCTATTTTAGGACTATGTTTTCTAATCCATGTTTTCATATACCCAACATACCTCAAGTGGGGGTTTTCTTCAGATCACCCATAGAAATTCCCTAGTTTCTGATGACAGATATCCTAGATCCCCCTCCCTATCAGTGGGTGGTTTTCTCATCCTAAATCCTCACCAAAGGGGAACCTTCACTCATTTCAGCCATTATTGAATATAGATTTTCTTCCCCCAATAACGATCACTCTGATTTTCCTGAAACTGCCAAATAATTATTGTGGATATCCTCTGCTATTATTATCATCGTTAGAGTTCAATACTTCCTCAGGTCTCTTCCCACTGACTCTTGTGACTCGATCCCAACATCACTAGAATTCAATTACTGAGTTTTATTACTTTTATTTGAATCATAGGGTTTTTAAGAGCATGTGGTTGTTGTCCTTTTAGATCGTAGTAATATTATTACATGATTCGAGTTGATGGAAGATATTATTACAAATTGGTATCAAGCTCCTCATCGAGGTGACAATTCCTTATTCTACCTTATCCTATGGAAATTCCAATATCATCTCTGACGCGATAATCCCCATGTGGTAGTCCAGATAAACATACCCACACACCATCAACCATTTCAAACCCCATCTATTTTGTATATCCATGTGAACATGATATGTCATTACATGTGATCTGACAGTAGAACGGAGGTTGTGTGTCACCCCTTTTCCCCTTGCGTGTGTGTGGAGGTTGATGTCTCCAAGTGGAATGCAGATTTGGTGTGTATAGCCGATGGTCCAGAATTCTGGTTGAAACTAACTATCAAATTTGAATCATGAACATACTTCTATGTATATTAAAAACAATAAGGACACCTTACATCGTCTGACCATTTCTTCTTCTTCAAGAAAGTAGAATAAAGAGTAGTGGGAGGAGGAAGTTACATCATCTGATGGTTCTGTAGTAGATCCTGAGAAGGGTTTGGGATGTGATGAACCTGCTCAGATTTTTGGAAAGGAAGTTGGTCATGGGATCTCAGCTGATGTAGTGATGCTGAAACAACCACACATGTTCTTACTTACCATACAACTAAAGAAATTTTTGATAGATTGAGACGATACATGAATGTGGGGAGGCCTTCACTGGAATCTATAAACCAAGGATCTATTGCGAATGTCCATGTTAACCATGTATGAGATGATTCATATTGAGGGCCTCTAGAAGATAATGAGGATGTAGGGGTCTACATGGACACCCTTTATTATTCTAGGTCTCCCAAGGTGGAATTTGTAATAATCATGCAGTGATGTCTTATATAGTAGTTTTAGGAGGAAAATCCGCTCCCTTGAGTGCTTCATATACTGAGGTAGTGTTCATAGGGATGGGTATTTGAGTTAGAGGTCAGGATGGGGTTTTTAAATAACTCTAGGAGGGTAATTCTTAAATATTTTGGATATTTCCTAGGAGGGTGGTAGTGGACATTGATTTGGGAAATCACATTGAACTATTTCCAAATAATGATCTAGTTTAAGTTCCCAGGAAAGATCTGATTAAGAAATCTATGTATGGAAAAAATATACTCAGGATTGGATCCAGGGATAAATTTTATGTAGTTTAAATAGAGGATGTAGTTGAGGGTAGTTCCATCCCAAGATAAAGGAGAACCAGGTGCCGAAGATGCATCAGAAAGGATAGAAATGATTACTCTTATTTTCTACATCTAATGGAGATAAAATCCACATAAAATTGAAAGAGAAGTAGATAGAAAATGGAAACCAAATCCAATGACCAAAGCCATGTGAGGTGCTTGATTATTATTTGGCATTTTTTATGGTCATAGAAGAAAATAATACTAAATAGGTAAAGTCATTTAATAATACAAAATAAGAATCTACCAAAATGATGGGGTGGCCTTTGAGGTTGACTCTCAATGAGGATAACTATTCCGGGATCGAGAATAAGGACCTCACTATCATTGGGTTAATCAAAAATGGGAAGATCCTTATTGATGAGTACATCAAGTATTGGGAAAATGTAACATTTGAGTTTGAAGATTGCATATTGGATAAACCAAACTCCTAGGTAAACACATTATCTTGAAAATTATATTGAGAGATTACATTTAGCAGCTGGAAATTTTTCTTTAATTTCCCTATTATTTCTAATTATAGTTGAACAATAAGATTATAAATTTCTCCTTAAATTTTTTTAATTAATAAAATTAATTAATTTTTAATAATTTACCATGGTTTATACAAAACACCATTTGATTAAAACTACAGAGAACCAACCCCAGATACCTAGAGCCAGTGAACAATACCATTACAATAACATACGATACACAGAATTTCATCTTAAGGGATGGAATAATTTAATATTCTTTTTTAAATATATATATATATGAGGCTTGCATTACATTTGAATAAAAAACTACAAAATAATTTATTTATTTTTTTTCTTTTGTGAATAAATTAATTCCATCTATTATAAACCTATATATGAGTCATAGTAAAATTATTGGACTCCTATAAAAGAAAAAAATAAGGGTGAACTCCAATTTTCAATAATGGAACAATACAATTTAAAAAATCATGAATCAACAATAATAATTAGTTTGAGATAGTAATTAACTGAGAACACATTCTATTTTGAAACTGGATAAGAAATAATCAATATAAATTTGTAAATAAATGAACACACATGCCATTTAATAAATAGGGTGAAAATGAAATGAATCCATATATTTTTTCATAATGAAAATATATTGGATTAAAATTATTGAATTTTAAATGTATATAAAGTATAACTATTGTATATCATGTATATGGAAAATGAAACTACTAGCACCATGATTATTTATAAGGTAGTTTAATGTATAGGAAATAACCTATTCAATGCTAGATAAACTGATTTGTCTCATGATACCCACAAATTCATTTAGTAGCTACATAATTATGGACCACACCCATAACATCATGTGTAAATAAATCATTATTTTTCAAATAATCGATTTGATTCTTGAGTCAAATTTCCATAACATCAAATATCCACATTGTGTAAAGAATACATATTTATCAATATTTTCATAGTTAATCAAATAAAATATAAATTAAACATTATTTGTAAAAATGGTGTATATTTTAGGAAATAATTATATCAATTATAATTGATAGATATATTTCATAGAAATTTTATATTCAACAGTCATAGGAAAGTGAATAACACTAGGGGAATTTAATGACTACAAAATTGATTCAAGGAAGTTGATGTTAATACTGTCCTTATTCAAAATAATCATAATTCATCCAAATAAATAATATCATTGGTATAAATTCAATTTATACACATTGGATTATGAATAAATGGTTTTTTTATCATTGATAAATAGAAATTCCCTAAAAATATCACAAAAAATGATTAAAAAACAATAACATTATAATTTTTTTAAATCTTTGTTTTTGAAAATAATAGAAAATTAAATAGTTAAAATTTAGCTTTATAAAATTAAAATTATGATTAAAACAAATTTTGTTCATGTAGATTGGTAATTCCATACATACTATTAAGAACATTAATTTTCCATGGTAAAAAGGTTAGAAAAGTGCCTTCATCAATAATTGAAAAGAAGGATACTTTTAGAAAATTTGAAGAAGAAAAATTAATAAAAATTTCAATATTAATTTATGTTATATAGTAACAATATTTTTTGAGTCATATTTAAAAAAATCATGGAAATAAATCCGATTTGCAACCAAAGAGGGAAATAATGATGGGTTTTATTACAAAAAATTTAAAAACAATATGCCTACCAATGAGGGTAAAAATGGTACAAAAAATTCAAAAAAATAATGAAAAATTGGATAATAAAAATAAATTTTTATTAAATAATGATCAAATAATTACCTTTAAGGGATATAAAAGAATAAACATTATCAATTAGAATGAAATTATAAATAAACCGTTAAAACTGTAATAAAATTGATGTGAGAATCGACCAATGAATAGAATATTTTTAAAGGAGTTAATCCCAAATTAAAAAAGTGTAAATAAAAAAATATATAGTTATTAGTAATTATATAAATAATTTTATAATATTAACAACAAAGAGAATGTAATAAAACCCACTGAAAAGAATTTTAGTTCTGAGATTATTTACCGCTTGGTAACACTTAATTCAAATCCACTTAGATTAAATAATTCAAATTGAAACTAAAAATACCATTTATGAGTAATTATTTATGATATTACAGATCAAAGGGTCAATATATACACCATATAAACCTAATTAAATGTATAATATTATTATACGCTTTAATTAATGAAATTGAGATGAAATCTCTTACCTTGTGATTTACATTTTTTTATACACAATTTAACCATGTTTATAGTGGATTTGAAAATTTTATTAAATTATAAAAAACAATAATATTATATATGACATAATATATCATTATTTTATAATATTGTATCACCCTTTTGTTGATAATCATTTATTATTTTTGTTGTTTTGCGTGTTAGTTGCGTTGTTTTTTGAGTATGTTTTTTCTTTTAATATTTTGTTCCTCATAATTTGATAGTGATTTATTAATATCTAAAATATAATAAATGATTTAAATAATATATTAATTCATTATAAAAGTATTTCTAATTATCAAAAATTCTGTGATAGGAAATGAAATACACCATTCATGGGGACGACATGACATACGAATGAATGAATGGTATTTTAATTTTCTTGTCGAATTGAATGAAACAAAATTTAATAATATATATATATATATATTATAATTACGATATCAATTCATATTTACATTATATTAAATATTTTTTCTAAAACAATCCTTAATATATTCCATTTAAAAAGTGAATGAATCACATCGCTTCATGAGGTGGTATTCTAACATTCACGTGATGGACTTAATCATATTCCCCAGAAATGGAAGGATTTAAGGTAATTTTGATATAATAATTAAAAAACATTTATAATATCGTATATATCAGTTACATAATACTTAAAAAATAAATCCATCATTATTACCACCCTAGAATGGTGATAATTGACGAATGGAAGACATCGGTTCACGAGGAAGTAGTCCTCCACACACACAAACAATGATTCCATAACGTATTGGATGGAAGTGTGTGATGTTTTAAGTGTTAAAAATTTCATAAAAATAGCTGAATATTTTAAAGACAATAATGTTATAAAATAATAACTATATAAAATTAATTCAGGGGGTTTTAGGAAGAAATAAAATAAAAATGTTTGTTTTTGAATGTTACCTCTTCTTGAGGTATCTCTTTTTGGTTTGCAATAAAACCATAATGGGTTTATTTAATCCCACAATAAGGATTCTATTATTATTTGAGGGAATTTATTAAGTGAATTTTCAAGTTTCGGATGATCTAAATCACATTATAGCTTTGGATAAGTGAGGTGGGTGAGTTCCCTTTTATAGAAGAGGAGTGACTTTCTAGTAAATACAAAAAAGTAAACACTATTGGGATGTCTCGTTTTTGTCATGTTCCTAAAAAGAAAATAATGTATTGTAGGTATTTATTGTTCTATAAATAACCCCAACATAAAAAATAATTGGAATTTTGATCAATTAATATTAATTAGGATTTCTCAATTTTATCTTTATAGATTATTTCAATCAACCTTATTTCTTTTTATATACCTAAGTAATTTAAAAATTAATATTATCTGTAAAAATATCCTTATAAGATAATATATATCCACTTATTCTAAATATTATTTATAATTAATTAAATTAAAATGCTATATGTTTGCGAAATTAATTTTAATACAAATGATTCAAATGGAAAAACCCTAATTTTAACGATAATCACATTAATTAATTTTGATTATTTTTACAAATAATTATTTTCAAAATTAAATTTTAACTTATTAAATAATATAAAATTATAATATTCTAAATATGAAATCCATTTTTTCTTATTCAACTCATATAATTTGCATAATTTAATTTAAAATTTATCCCATGGACATGGGGAAAAGGTTTGTTTTTATTGTGAAAATGTTCATAAACTTGAAATGTTTTTAACAATGTTTAATATGAAATTGATTATAATACATAAATAGGATTAATAAATGTATAATTTATGTTATTTAAGTTTAAAAACATCTTAATATATAATTATACATTTTAAATTATTTAACAGAAATGAAAATTTTTAATTACAATTTCGTAATTTTCACTGTTCATAAAAAATGGATCATTTTGTAAAAATACCAAAATTTCAACCTAAAATAACTTTTTCATTAATATTTTAAAAACTATTTTTATTTATTCATATAAAATTTATAAATGATTAAATATTTAGTTTTGAACCATGTTCTCATTTAAAATGTAGAAAAACTACTTTTCAGAATATATAACCTTTTATGCATAAAATTAGAATTTTTTCGTATCTTTTTCATAAAAAATATAGTATATGATTATAAAAACATATTATTGAATGAAAATTTTATAATTATTTTCATACCATCCACAATATTAGATAATATAATTTAGTAGGTAAAAATTATTTTTGGAAATTAAAATGGTTTTTTATAAAAACCTTTATTTTATATTCAATTTATTTTTTTTAATTTCAAATAAACTTATAACAAATGAATTCAACCATATATTTTAATAATTAATTTAATTCAATTCATAACAACTAATTTAATATATAAGAGATAATATTAATTTTAAAAAATAATTTTGATATCATTTGATAAAATCTGATCATGCTTGTAACACAAACCATCGATGAAATTCCTTACTGCATGTAAATCATGAAAAACATGAAGATTAATATAAAGAATGTTAAGAATATAATTTCATTTAATGGAAGATAAAATCAATGTTACAGGTAATATATACTGTTAAATAGATTAAATTTATTTAAAGATATACATTATAAAGTGTCTTCTTGTTAACTTTTATTATATTCTTGGTGATGACTATTGTATATATTGTCATACAAAATGTTATTATTTTAGAATTTTACGGTCTTCCAATGGGAACCCAATATCAGGAATTTATGATTTTATCCACTTGATTTCTCTAAGACCCACTACATTATTTATTATCATATCTTCCATGATTCTTCTATGATCCCTCTCATCTATAACAACATGTTTATCTTTTCGAAGTAGAAAGTTCATATATTATTATGAACAATTACCTTTATAGTCACAACTTCCAATAATACCTTCAATATAATAAAAACTATTTTCGATTGGTAACTAAAATTAGTTTTTTCACTATGTGATCATTTTCATACATTCAATTCCTACTCAATGGCTTGATCCCCCCCCCCAGTTATTTCATTCCCCATATCCATGGAAGAGATATGTTATAGCAAAAAATGAATTATTTTATCCAAATTTTCAAGAACCCTAATATTATCTTTTAACTCCAGTTCAAGCATAAAACCATTGACCCACTCGACCCTTAACTATTTTCTCATAGATCCATAACTATTTTCTGAATGAAATTTATCCAATATTTGGTTATATATATGGGTTTTGACTTTATATTTAAATAAAATTTCTTAGTACCCTATGCTAACTCGACCCTTAACTACACATTATTATCATAGACTTATTTTAGTTTTCCTTAGGTCTTTCTTTCATTAAATCACAATGACCGAGTCATATTCAATTCTTCATCCATTGCAATAGAATTCTTAATATAGAATATTAGAATTCTATAAAACATTATAACTTTCACATTATATTGTTTTATTCCCCAAATATAATCATATTCATTATTGTAAATTTATTCATTTTCATCCATAATATTGAAAACATTTATATCCAATGATTAAATTGACTTCGGGACTTGTTTTTTTTCCTTAGGTCACAATTCAATCTCAATTTTATATTATCTTATATTAGTTTTATCCCTCTGTCCCTCTATCCATGAACTTCCTTTATATATTTTAACATAATATATTAAGTTACAATATTTCAAAACAAAATCTTCAAAAAACTATCATCTTGAGGAAAGAAATTAAAGCTATTTTTAATAACATGGTTTTTCATTTTCATCTATGATCATTTCCCTTTTTTTTCAACAAATTTTATTCTCTTTCATTAATCTGTTACCATTTCATTCTCAGGGTACTTTCATAATCATCTTTTTCATCAAAATTCAATTATTTGTTTCCTTGAAAAATAAGATGAAGAAATGTCACCTTCCACAAAATTTAACGCACTTGAGTAAAAGTTGAAATTTATTTTTATATCATGTAATTTTAATTTTTCTTCACACATGGTCCATAATTATATTATATTATTCATCATTTTCTTCATCATTCTCTAATTCAAAAGAGGAATCATCTTCCTCTACATTGATTTTGAGTTTTTTGGGGCTTGAAAATCTTTTTCCTCTTTTTATATCTTCATGAACATAGAAGAATACCACTTCACTGAATTTATATATATTTATGAAATAATTAGGATATAATTATTAATTTTCATATAGTTAAGTGATTTTATGATATAATATGTTTGGTTAATTTCTCATTATCTTCTTAACTATGGTATATTCATCTAAAGTACCTATAGTTCCATTGATGTTAATCTATATCTCATTTATCCTAGTAAAAATATTAATATTTGTCTCATATTTATCCATTATGATGCCCTTAAATTTAGATCTCTATATTTTATGTTTGGATTACTTTACATTAACATTTCTGTGATATGTTTTTTCATGAATGTACCATATATATTTTGTTGTTTTTTTAAAATTTATAACGTATATATATTTTATCAGAAAAGTGTGAGGTAATTTATTTTTTATTTTCTATCTATTTCAGTATTTTTCATTAATATAAATGTAATTTGACCACATCTCCCAAGGGTTTAAATAAAGACATTAAAAACATAACTTACATCAAGTCCATTTTTAGACGATAACGGAGAATTCTATTCTTCTATACAATAATGTTTTTAATATTTAATATTTGAAAACATTTCCAATAAAAATTCATATACTCCGTACTTCACCTTTATTGTAGTCATATCATAGAGGGGAGTTGGTTAGTTCTGATACCACATGAAGAGACATTATGAATTTATATACCACTGAATCTGTGGAGTAGGGAATAAGTGGTGCATGTTTTTAAAAATTACTTTAGAAATTTAACTTTGTTTCGTTTTAAGGTAATTACCCACTCCTTTACCACATATACTACACCTATATACGACAATAATGAATAATGAAAGGAACACATGAATTTTATTAGGTTCAATTAAAATTAATGAACATACAAAGTATTTGGATTATTTTAGAACTGAGATATTTATTATATCACTACTTATCTATGTAGGATATAAAAATTATTTCAAATAATATACAATCACTTCAATGGTAGATCATGGTGAAGAGTATCGATGATGAAACCATGTTGATGATCAATGAAGGATTCTACCCCCCTCCTGGTGGTGGGAGGTGGGAGGATGATTTGGATCCACCACTGCCTATGTCGCGGGCATTGTTTGTACCCTTCTCTAACACTACACATATTTTTTATTTCATGTTGATTTATCTAAGCCTGAATTCTCTAGTTCTTCATCTTTGGGAGCCTCAACTATGGATTATATTATTGGAATTCTCTATGGCCTCGACCATCCTAGATTTGACCATGGTGGATCGCATTAATCATTGAAGGAATTAGGTTGATGAGTAATATTTCTTTGTGTTTAGAAAACTAGGTTGTCAAGACCACGTGGTTTTAGGTCTGATTGATAATTGTCACCTGAAGATAGAATTTTTCTCGAAGGAATACATAATTGGTGCATGGTTCAGTTCTCCTTGTAGATGCAACAAATGAAAATTTTTCCTTCTCCAATGTCCACTTGACCTTATTATGAATATTTAGCCTTATTCTATAGCGATCTGGGCAAACCTGCCTAATCTACTTCTTCCTTTTCAAATTTTATCGATAATTAATATGTTAGTAAACTTGGTGGGTCAATTTATCTGTTCTGATGCTCACTCATCTTCTTTGAGTCACCCAGTTAATCCATGTTTTTTTGTCGAGGTGGATGTTTCAAAGCCACTGGTTGAATAGATTTGGATTAGTGTTGGCGAGGAGTTCAGATAGAGGAAATATATTGTTTTTGATGATTGGGTTTACTACTTCTCGATTCATTTTCACCTAGGTCATATGGATGGTAACTGTCTTCATGGATCCAAGAACAAAAGGTCATCTACTGTAATGATGTGGCATGGTAGGATATCTGGTAAGGGAGAGATGCTCCCTAATTCTGATAATCCGGGAACTACCGCTTGATTGGGTGGTTATGATTTGGGAAAATATGCGTGGGCAACCTCTAACCTGACTGTTAATGTGGTGTTTGACAGGTTGAAGAAAGATCTTCTCATGAGTTCTTGTGTGAATCATGTTGATATTGATGAATCTGGTATTTGTAAAGGATTTGGTTGTAGTTCATGAGTGATTGGTCCTTCAGGGGTTGCAGTGCATCATGGGGAATATGGATTCTATCAGTGTTCTATAGGAAAGGATGATAGTGGGCTAATAAAAGATGGTGATGGTGGGCAGATGGAGGGACATATGTCATTGAGTTGAGTCTGATATGGGAAATCCAATAATGAAATTCCTATTTGTCCAGATGTTAAGGAGCCTAACTTGTAGCTGCATTCTGATTGTGGTTTGTAGATCACAACTTACAATTGTATTAGATTTTTTGAACTGGAACCTGTTGAGACGAAGGGGAATTCTCAAATGAAGGAACATAACAACATGCAGCTTGTTTCAGGGGATGCAAAGAGGAAGGAGGGGGATGGTGGTCATTATCTTGTGGAGCTTCTATAGTTCTTTTCAATGATTGAGTCTAATGGATGATATAAGAAGGATCAGAATTTGATTGATTCTTTCCAATCTGTTCACATCAATGTAAAATGGGGGGATGTCTCGGATAGTGACATAGAAAATCATTTTGATTTTTTCAGGAATTCCTATAGTGATATTTCCAAGGATGGGAAGAAGATGTCTAGAAATTGGGAGCCTCTCCCAGCAAAAAGAAGGGAAAGGAAGGATTATTCTATTCTACAAAATCAGGTGTAAACTAGGTCCTCTGTCAAGAAATATTCTAAGGAGTTGATATCATTAGAGAAGTTGAATCTTAGATGGAAGTTTACTAAGGTCTTAAAGCACTGTGAAATCTCAGAATGAGAATCATCTATTGTGAGGAAGTTATCTTTCTTGTATGTGGTGACGGGAATGACATTTATGATATGTAATTTCCTTTTCTAGACTGTTATGCTTGTTTACTGTACATTTACATTCTTAATAAATGGCCAAAGGCTTGCCTCTTACTGATATTTTATGCTATACTATGGATTCAATGGTATTATCGACATCAAAGGGTATGTATAATACACATCTCAAATGCAACATGGATTTAATTATATTCTTACAACCAATAAAAAAGAATTTATCTTCATTACCAATGGATTATAACATGATCTTAAATATTCTTCAAGATGTCTCAACATCGTAATCGATGATCTTCTTCTTTTGGAAAGGTCTTCAACACCATCAAAAATATAATAGACATAACATTTACATCAACATTCATATCAAAATTTCAGAATGACCAATCTATGCATTATATAATGTATGAACATCATATATTTTTTCCTACTTAGAAAAAATACATCATATGGCTCATATAATTTTTTTCCTCGACAGTATTGATTATTGTAATTTATGCACTAGTAAATCTTCTAAATTTTTTCTTTATTTGATTTTGTGTTCTCTAAAACAATGTAGTATCTGCTTCCCAATACTTACCCATTACTATTTCTTCCTTTTAATCTTTTATATTCATAGATTCATGTGACTGACACTTTCATAATTTTTTTAGAAATTATTCAATAACATTCTACAATAATATGGACACTATTCAACTAATATAAATAATCAATCCATCATGATCATGATAATAAATTCAAAATAACCCATTTTAAATTACCAAAAAATCACCCTAAGATTTTATTATTTTATATTCATTCATATGACTTCTATAATCATGAAACAATCATATACCAATTGTATTGAATACATTAATATTATGAAAAAATCAACCCATCTAGTTTTGGTAATTATCCTTCTCTATTAATCCATATATAAAATTTTCCAACTATTGTAACTCACATAAGAATAAAATATCTTATGCATCAACCTGTGAGTAGAAATCTCATATGTATCATTTCAAAAACCTTTCATATCAACCAGAATTCTTGTATAACTAACAATATGACACATATTATTCAGTATTTTGAATGGAATTTTACCTTAAGAATATATTATGTATCTTTGGGAGGTTCCTCTCATTCCTGAATTTCATATACTGAAAAATATATTATGTTTATTATAAAATATGTTATGTATTATGTTTAATTTAATTTCTTTTTATGAGTTATACAATTCAGATCACATCAATTCCAAACATAAGAGCTATAATATATTCTCTATCATCCATTAAATTTAAAATTTCTTATCTCAACTCAGGACAATATTGTTGTATTTTAATATGCTCTGTAGTAGGATATATAATGTATCCTCAAATATATTATGTATCCCATGTACTCAAGAATTTTCTTGTTAGTAGTTATTCTTGTAAAAGAATATCACCAAAAACATGATAATTACATTATAAAACATTGTGTATTCAATTATATTACAAATTTTAGAGTTCATGAAATATATCACATACCAAATACATAGGAATATTTTAAACATGTTGTAATTATGGAATTTTCAAACTAGACTCCATAATCTTGAAACCATCTCAAGAAAGACCAGAAAAACTAAAAATAATACTTAACCACCATCCAATGATTCTTAGTCATTGTTGACAATAAATTGAAACATTCTTAAAAATTAGATTAATTTCTTAAAACTGATATACTTTTTTATAATGGGTAATATATTTTTTCAATATATTTACCATATTTACCACTTTATCTAACCTACTGGTTTGGACATTATCAATCTAATAAAAAATCCTAAATAGATGATAATTTTTAATTTTATACTTTTTTATATGTGTAATCAAAGAACTATGAAAGGACAAACTCTTGATTTTTTATTACATTATAGTATGATATGATACTACATGTCAGTTACTAAAAAATAATATAAGAAAAGTTTGTGTATTCAAAGTAGTTATATAGTTGTACATAAATTATCAATATACTATAATTTTATATAAATAGAAATCATAACATACATTGAGATCTCTTTTTCACTAACAATAAACTTGATTTCAGAATAATTTTTCTTATTCAGGGATACGAATATCTAATAATTTCATATTTAATGTCTCCTACGTATTTAAGAAATATATTGTTCATGCTCTAAAGTATTGTATTAATTACAATTAATTATAGTTGTTATAGAATATTATTGATCTTATTAATATTGGTAAATAATATTATATATACATTTTAAATAAAAATTATAATGAATAAACAATTTTTTCATTTTATATTACTTTTACTATGTTTAACAACACATATTTTTGAATTATTTATAGAATGGAACATTGGAAATAATCCTATCTGATATTATACTATATTTTATTTATCGACACTTTGTGAATTTATATACATTGATTAATTAAAATAAGATTAATAAATATATCTTCTAAATAATATAAACATATCTATGTCGTCAATGGAGTAGTATTTATCTTACTAGGTCTTAATAAAAATTATTATTAGTAAATATTTTAATCATATAACTAGGAATCTTATCACACATACACTAATACATTAAAAATAGAAGGATTTATTTAATTTATAATACCATAAAATTATCTAAAGAAATCTTCAAAATAATCATTCCATTACCTTAATTCATAATTTAATCCATTAATGGATATTTATTAATGCATACTATATTGGTTGACTTTTACATCTTCAACCGGTCTAGTAATAGATTAGAGACATATTCTATAATTTTCAATACACTAATGTGATTATAATATCAATATTCAGAGATTTACAATCATATAATATCCTAATATAACAATATCTTATTATAAAAAATATTTTCATTCTCAATGAATAACATGTCATCATTCTTAATGATTATAAAACCATATATATAGGGTTAATTATAACTCTTTAATTATCCTAAGAAAAATTTGACATATTATAACATATATTTTCCCCATGTCATGTGAAACATACTCTTTGTGTAACATTTATACCTCCGGAATATCATGATCCTCAACATTATCTATGTCTATTATTCTTCCATAGTCTTCTATATAGATATTATCCCTTTGTATGATTATTTATATAGTTGGACATAGTATCTTATGATTCATGTCCATTTCATGGATTATCCTTAATAAATCCTTCACATCCCTCAATATGAATATATGAAAATAGTTATTATCGCTATAAAATAAATCATTTTACATATAGTGTGTTTCCTTGGTCTAATACCACCATTACATGTTCATGTAACTAATTTGAAATAAATATTCATAGAACTATAATGTAATAATTTTCATGAATTATTGTCAATATCACTATAATATATTCGATACTATCCCATGATATTTGAGATAATTTTAAATTTTATGGTTAATATATTCTTTATATCTATCATGCTAGTGATTATTCATCATTTTTGAAAGTTTATTATTTAATCAACTTTATTTTAATTAAATGTTATAATGGATTCATATTTTTTACCTTTTATTGTAGGAATATATTGGTGTTAGATCCCTATAACCATCATCTCTGTAAATTATGATAACTTGCATTAATGTTTTTTCAAAATTAGTAAACTACTAACCACATCATGATTGTATCTATGTAAATTATAATAACTTGTATTAATATTTTTTAAATATTAATATTCTACTAACCACATAATTATTGTTTTTCTATGTAATAT
The DNA here is from genome assembly GCA_963277665.1 of Viscum album. Lineage (NCBI taxonomy): Eukaryota > Viridiplantae > Streptophyta > Magnoliopsida > Santalales > Viscaceae > Viscum > Viscum album. Next base: position 60,594 of record CAUJRU010002582.1, read on the forward strand.
TATAAGTGTTAATGTCCTATGAGTGGCTATCACACAAAAAGGTCATAGTTGTTCTTTTCTATGATGAGAAACTATTTTTTTTATAATGATATTCTTAAATATATGTTCTATAACTAGATTATAACTTTTTAGGGATACAAATGACACATCCTAATAGTGGTTGAGTCTCATTGGACTTCAAAGAACCTTCTCAGGGTGTGTGACCATTTTAATATCTAGTAAGATATATTAAAAATGAGACCAAACGGTAGGAAAAAAACATTTATAGGTCTCATTGGATGTTCCAATCTATGGATCTGTGTGTTGATCCTTAGAGCCTAAAATTGTTATTCATGATTATTATGAGTCACGTATATTGATGAATTGACTAAAACCATGATAAAAAAAGTTCCCAGTGATGTAAGGAAATACTGGGTGCATCACGAGTAATATTTCATTAACAAATAATATAAGGAGGGATTTTATATTATGTTTATTTAATGGAAGTTGATATATCATGACCTTTTATAGCAATGATATAGCCTAAATAAGTAAATTTCCACGGTGTTCTATAGGCATGTTCAATTTAATGTAATTCAATGAAAGATACTTCGAGCACTAACGTTGATGGAAGATGCATATAACCCACCTGATTTGAGATTTTGTGAAAAATTTATTATATATCATAGTAAACATCTTTATGTGTAATCATGTCAATAGAGCATTACCATCTTTCTTCATCGGGCCTTGGTGGCATACCAGATGCTAACATTGTAATTTAGGCTTCTTTTCCTAAAGCCACTGAGAAAGAGGCCTAGAGGGTCACCCACAATGTGTATCCATAATATTAGTTAAATAATATATTATTATTTGTTATTTAAAAAAGTGAATAAATTTTATTCCCACACATGGTTTAGTAATTATTCATTTCTTCTTTGTCGTATATTTCCCATCACCAGTTATTCTAGTGAAAATAATGTTAACGAAATATTTTGTAATTCTTTTACAGTTTAGTGAATATAATATTTATTTGTTTATTGGTGAATAATGCAGTGATATTTTTTTAATAAATAAATAGTTCTTATTCATGTCCTTATAAATATTATGGATGAATAGTGGACTAATTTTAAATGGTTTGATGAAAGATAATAAATATTGAATATTATTTGATAATATAATATTTAGTTTATTTCTCATGTTAAGAACATGTTGAGAAATAATAATAAGAATATTATTATCTAGCATGGGGTTCTATAGGAATGAAATAAATATTAAAGGGCCGCTATGAAATTATTTTATTTTAACCTTAGTGATATATAAATTCAATAATCTTATTTTATTTTACATCCAATTCACCTTTTTTGGTTGTGCACAATGGATTTTTAGAATCCTCTTAATCCATAGAGAGATAACTTCTCCTTGAATAATCCTAAAAATAGAATGTGATCATCCTCAACCACCCACTCTCATGTCAAGAGAGATCCATGATATTTTTTGTATGTGGTTCTCAAAGTGATAAAACATGGAAGACACAAGATATAGGATCTGACATGGTATAACATGAAGATTACAATAGCAATTTTTGTGGATTTTTGGAACACGTTTATATCATTTCTAAAAGGAATCTTCTTTGATCCCTACAATATAGAACCCCAAAAAATTGTTGTAAGATCCATCAACGAATAAATAATTCTATCAAGTTAATACTTAATTAATTAAATTTATTATAAATAATATTTTATGATCCTATCTATGGTTCTAGTATGATTTCCATTATCTGTTTTCTTTGATCCAATTTCATTGATCACAGTGTTTATCATCGTATAGATCCCTGATTGATGGTTGATCATGAAACAATTAGTGTTGGTAATGACCCATCACATTTTTCTACTATGCCCGAATCCTACAAGTGGTTTTAGAGTGGTATCATTATTATTTATAATTATTTAAAGATAGGTAATTGTTCTACACATTGGTAAATTAGTTTTCAAATCAATTTTAATCATTCTTATAGTATGAATTGTGTGATTTTCATCATCCTCCATTCATTTCACATTCATAAAATAAAATATATAAATTTAATGAATGAAATAAAATCCATGATATCTTCTAGAGGTGAAAAGGATCTTGGATAAATAATGTTGGAGTACACGTCATGTAACTGGAGTTGAAAACCATGAACTCATGTTTAGCGCACAAAGAATTAATTCTAGAATTGATTTAAAGAATGTGCATTAATGTCCCACACTATATTTAATTATTACACAGCATGTTGAAAATGCTAGTGTGGTTCACGATCAATTGGAAAATAGGTCATGTAGTATTATTCACAATTTGTAGTCCCTTTGAGTAAAAAAAATTGACCATGTTTTACAATACACGACCCCCTCACTTTTGACAGTGTAAGAGGGATACCACATTCCCTATAGTCAATTATACACATAGTTTACTCTATATTTCCAAAGGAGAGTTTTCAAATTGATCCCCTAGGTGTGTTCTTCGAATAAACAATGAGATGTGTACATTTCAAGCAGCTCTCTGGTATAGACTATGTACTTATACAAAAGTATATATATTTAATATTAATTTTTAATACTTTGTAAACCGTGAGACATATAATTTTGGTGATTTCATAAAGATATGACATTCTATTTGATCGTTTTTAATATATGTATATGCATATATATATATATGGTTAATTAATATATTCATAATGTTTAGATATTTAAATCATGTATGAGTCGAATTACATGTTGCAACTCTACACGCATTAGAGAACCACAAATAACTGAATTTTTTTGTTATTCTCATAATAATCAATCACCTACACATCATGAAAGTATGTGATAATTATTGTATTCTATATGTCAGAAGAATAAATAGTATAGGACTAAATTACATATTGGGATGAATTGGATGAGTATTCTCCATTTTTCCTCAAAGGTAAATTTTTGTACACTATTAATTTCAAATAATTTTTTTATTAAGTTAAAAATTACGATGGATGGGAATCTCTATAAAATTCTTATAATAATAAAGTAAAATCAATTGATTAATTAAATAAAATATTTAATAAATTTTAGTAAATTTGTTTTCGATTATAATTATTATTAATTGAATGCCAGATTATTTAAATTCATCTTTGTATGAATGTGAAAGATCATAATCATATACTAGACCTTTATATCTATTTTATTTCATTTTATTTATTGTTAAATTAAAATTTTGGCATTCCTTTCTTCTCTCCTATTATTATTTAACGGTCTATGTTGCAATTGTTTTCTTATGTGAACACCTTTTTTCCCTCACCCTCATGTTAGTAAAATAATATGTAATGGATAGAGATACCAATCTAGTAGAGGTGGTTCTTTTTTGGAGCTAAGGTGAAACCTACCAAACAAAGAAACATAGGTGGATTGGTGGAAATCAATAACAAGAGCCTTAAATAGTTTATAGTTTTCTCCCATAAATAAAATATTATAATATCAACTTCTATATAAACTAACCATTAGTAAAAGTCATGATTATACCACTTTATCATTATATTTCTTTCAAGTTTCATTATTATTTAATTATGGAAGTTTTTTCATGATCAAATAATTTAATTAATTAACAAGCATTCAAGATAAAACTAAAATAAATTGTCTTATTCATAAATATTATCTGACACAATGTTAATTATTTATGTTATCCCACATAATATTAATAATAATGTGATAATGATAATAATTTGAAATGTATGTATAAAAGGATAAAATCGATCAATCATATATACTAAGTTTCCATATCCTTCTACTAACATAGTTAAATATGGACATAGTTCCATGTATTGACTAGCCAAAGTCGGGTAGCCCTCAACTATCATGGAATTCTAACTTGATATTTTTTGTTGAATTAAATTTGTTCGGATCAAAGGATGATTTCCAAGGAAGGAATTTGGGTAACTAAGAGAAAAGAGTTAGGGAAATCCAATATATGGATTTTAGGATTGGGGAGTGCACTAAAAAAATCACAAAATTGCGAGTTAATGTAGTTCTAATTTGGAATGCCTAAAAAACCATTTGTTTTTTCTAACTAACCAATGTTTGGGTAATAAAAAGGAGAATATAGATACTTTCAACTTGAATTTCCTTGAAATTAGATATTGTGAATCTAATAGAGAGGTATATTGGTTTTCAATAGAATAGTGGGAGATTAATAAATATTATATTTATTTATTATTATAAAATTTTCAGACAATGAACTAAAATAAATTCTCATGTTATTTTTAGAAATAGAAAAAAGGAAATCAGTCATATCATTGTTATCTATAGAAGAGAAGGGTACCCTCCTCACTAGAACAAACATTCAAGAGTGGAAAATGTTCTTCTGTGTTATCCTTCTCCATGATATGAAATTATATGTGTTGGAAGAATATATTCCTAAGGGTCCTTGAAATGAGGCTAGGGATGAATATTTAAAACTCTATGAAATTTTTTTTAGTGATTCCACAGGTGATTAATGTTTCATGATATCATCCAAGTGTAGTGAGCTTTTGAAACAACACAAGGGAATTGATTCATTTATAATGATGTATCACCATCAAAATATCTATAAAGAGAATAAAAGATAAGATATGTACAATATCTGTAATTATTTGTTTACTACTATGATTGGATTGTCTTTACCATCTGGGCCTCATGTATTCATGATTGTTGTCTACATTAAATTCCTAAACAAGTTAGGGTTTAAATTCCTTGATAATTTTCGTAATGATCTCATACTTTCATCAATTTATAGGACCTTCTACATTTTTATTTTCAATTACAATATGATAAATAATGAGAAGTGCCTTTTGAATCTTATTACTTAAATTTTCCATGTAGATAAGGACTTAGGGTGTGATCAACCCATAGTCTATTTGGAGAATATGAAAAATAATAATAAGAAAAAGGGTCACATGACATATAGATAGTCTAATGCTCTAGTACACCATCCATACAAGAAAAACAATATCCAATGTAAAATTAAAAAAAGATAATGTAGTTTTTTCATGTGGAAAGTCATTCCATTAGAGAAGGAACTGCCCCCAAAAGCAAGGAGAAGATATAGGTGAATTCATTATGGAGGGTAGTCATTTAATATCTAAATATTGTGTATTATACACTACTTATGGGGATTATATCTATATAAAAATGTATGTACTATGTAGATTCCAAAGGATTACTATAGTATAGGTAGATCTGAGAGCTTCTAATTGTGAAAAGATGGCTAGTCTGGCCAATGGTGACAACCACCTTTCATTGCAAATGTGAATGATTTATGTTTTAAAAGATTTTTATTATGAATCAATTATTTCCATGAAAACAATTTCAATATCCTTTCTAGATATAGATTGTTTTATTTCTATGTTATGAATTTTTTTTATTCTATTATAATGACATAAAATGTTATGGTACGTAACATTGAAATAAGGGTCATTATGTATTAAATAATGAAAATAATGTATTAGAAATTGAGAAATAATCATGTTCGCAAGACTCATATATACACCACATTTGGCATCAACACCTTGGTCATTTAAAATATAATCATTTGAGAAGGATATATTAAGATGGTTATTTAGACTCATCTAAATGAAAAACACTTGAAAGATTCCATGCTTGTTTACAATGAAAAACGACCAAACCGCCATTTTTTGGATAGGGTGAACGGACCCCATAACTTATAGGATTGCTACACACTGAAGTCTGTGGACCATTTATAGTAGTGGCTACAGACATATATTCATACTTTAAAACTTTTTATGATTACTATTAGAAATATGGATAAATCTACTTGAAGCGGTTCAAGTTCGAGTCTTCGTACAAATTAATCAAATTCTTGAATGAAGAAGAAAATCAATTTGGTACGAAGATATATAATTTTATATCTAGTAATGTTCTTGAATATATTAATATATCGTTAATGAAGTTTCTCTGGGAGTATGGGACTCTATCTCAACTCACTCCTCCATACACAACATAATGGAATGGTGTTAGTGAAATAAGAAATCATACCTTCTTATATATGGTAAGGTTGATAATGGATCATGATAAATATTCATATTATACTTATAGAAAATTACATTAAAAACTATGGAATACACATTTTAGTGGTTACCAACTAAAGTGGAAAAAATAATTCCCTAAGAGTTATTGAGTAGAAGGAAACCCATTTTTTCACATGCACATGTTTAGGGATGCAAGATATTTTTTATGGCCTTATTCAGAAATAAAATAGAAACATAGATATCTATGTGTATCATTATAGGGTATCCTAAAAAAACAAAGGGATACTTCCTATACAACCCATCATGAAAGAATGTTATTATTTCCCTAAAATCAATCTTTCTTGAGAAAGATCACATCCTCTAAAAGGATTGTGGGAGGAACATTGACTTCAATGAAGTTGATGCCCTAGCAACACAAGATTTGGTATAGAAATGTGTTCCAAAATTCATTATGAAAGGATTATTTCTTGATAAAACGTACTATGTAAGATCACAAGAGAGTTAGGAGAACCAGAGAGGTAATATTTTATCGTCACCAATGATGGGGCCTCATTATTGGTTGAAAATGATGAACCTATCTCATACAAGGAACTAGTAGATAGCTCTGAAAATACAATATAGAATGAAGCCATGAATTTTTAAATGGATTCCGTGTATCATAACTAATATTGGGATTTCATCAATTCAATAATTGATGTATTGATCATTGGATGTAAATGTCCATTTTAGTAGAAACCTAGACAAGGAAGGTAAAGTAAATACCTATAAAGAATGGATAGCCGATAAAGGGTCTAAACATAATCTTTGGAGTTGACTATGATTAATCCTTTTCATCATTTTCCATGTTTATATTAATCAGAATTATTCTTGCTTGATTAGATTACCGTGATTATGATATTTGGTAGATGGATTTCAAAACATCATTCCGTAATGAAAACCTTTAAGAATATGCCTATATGACACATCCTGAAGGGTTTGCAAGTCCAAGTGATCCCAAAATAACATTCATGTTTTAGATATCTATTTATGGATTTAGGAAACCATCTACGTCATGGAAAATTCAATTTGATGAATGTATCAATGAATTTGGTTTCATAAATAATGGATTTCATCCATGGGTTTACAAAAGTGTTAGTTGGATTATAGGCTTTATCATTGTATTATATGTTGATAAAATATTACCTATTAGAAATTATATAACAATTCAAAGTATATTAAAGACTGGTTAAACATGTGTTTCTCCATGAAGGACATAAGATAAGAAACATATATTCAATTCATCAAGTTCATCCATGATAGATACAGAATCCTTCCAAGAATATGTAAAATTAAATATGTCAGCCAAATAATAAATAGATTTACAATGGAACAATCAAATATGATATTGGTTCCAGAGTCACATTTTTTACACCATTCTAGGAAAATGGGCCCTCAAACATATCTAGAGAGAGATAATTAATAATATCCCATACACTTTAGTGATGAGATCAATAATTTATTGCACGTTATGTAGTATAATTGATGTTTCCTAGGAATTTATCATGGTAGGAAGATATTAAACATATCCAGGAGAAAAAAATTTGTCTATTAATAATGATATAATTATTTTTCTCACAATAACTACGGATATGTTATTGGTGTATGAAGAAGATGTGTAGCTAATCATCAAGGGTTATATGAATACTAGTTTTCAAGTAGTTCAAAATGATCTGAATTTGAAATCAGGATATGTTTTAACTATAAATAGAAGAGATGTGATCTAGAAGATTTCAATACGACTATTTTTTGCTTATTTTACAATTGAGTACGAACATATAATGGATTTTGTTGCAATTGTGGATTCTTTTTGTATGTGGAATATTTTATAGGAGCTTGATGTGGTACCTAACATTAATGATACTATCAAACCATATTTGGATAATACTACAGTGCTGACATTTGAAAACGGCACACAGTTACACAAATACAAATAGTATATGATATTGAAGTATCACGTATTGGTGGAATTCTATCAGAATAATGAAGTTGTTGTAAGCAGAGTACCCATGGAAGAGAATGTGGAAGAACCCTTGACTAATGTCCTATCTCAGTAGAAGCTTGTGTATCTTTTGAGATCTAGTATACTTATAGTTTTTAGTAGTTTCCTCTACTTATAGTGGGATTATGTTGGAGTTGGCTACATAGGACCAACTTCGATGTACTTTATTAACACTTTTATTAATGTTTTTAATATTAATAAACTACTTATCACTTCATGATTGTTAATTTTTGTAACATTATGTGGGAAAATACCATAAGAATACCGATCACAGTAAAAGTTCATTGTAGTTCCCCGCAATTATGGAAACCTATAAGTGCTATGATATTATTTTAAAATATATGTTCTATAGTTGGATGATATTTTTAAGTCAAAATGATTCAAGATATCATGGGTATAGACTCTTTGGATTTGAGTGACTTTCTCATGGAGTATGCCACTAGTAACATCTAACATGATATTATGAGAACAATACCCAACAATATGACATACACAATTAATAGTGTCATTGGAAGTTCATATCTACAAATGTGTGTATTTATCCTTAGAATTTGTTATTATTATTAATGTGTATTCTGATTCACATATATAGAAGTATTATAGAAAACTATGATGAAAGATGTTTTCTATGAGGTTAGATACATTGGGTGCACCATCAGTAATATCGCATTAATGAATAATGGGAGAAAGTATTTTTCCCTTCTATTTCATTAATGAAAGTTGATATATTTGGGAATTTTATGGAAATGATATATCCTAAATAAATCCATGTCTATGGTGTTCTATGAGAAAATTTAATTTTTGGGAGGTCAAAGAATGATTCATCGAGCATACAGGTTGATGTAAAATGTATGAAACCTAGTTGACCTGAGATATCATGATAAATGGATTATATTTCAAAGCAATTGTCCATATGAGGTATCATGTCATTGCTGTGTTAACTTATTCTACTATGGGTTCCTTGGTGTTTTTCTCGATGTTATCCTTGTTCATTAGGTTACATCACCTATTTCCACTGATAAAGAGGATGAGAGGACCACTCACCAACTATATCCAGAATCTGAGTTAAATAATATATTATTATTTATTTATTTAATGAGTTGAATAAATATCATTCCCATATTTTTTAATAATGATTCATGTATAACTGATCACATATATTCCACCAAAAATTCATCAAGGGAATATAATATAATCATAATATTAAATAAATATTTGGTTTTTTAGAGAATATTCAATTTATTTATTGGAAAATAATCTAGCGATATTTATTTACATTGAAATTAATTTTATTACATGATCCGAATGAAATTATGGACTAATAGAGAACTTAGTTTAAAAAGTATAATGATACATTATATATATTGAATATTTTTTTATTAAATAATAATTAGTTTAATTATAATTTTATGTGCATACTGATAAATATTATTATTATTATTATTAGATATGGGGTTCTACATGGATTAAATAAACAATAAATAGAACTTGTGAAATTATTTTATTTTAAACGTAGTGATATATAAACCCATTTATTTATTTTTTCTCTAAGAACCAATTCATTTTTTTTGTGGACAATATATTTAATGATTCCATTAAATCCATAGAGATTTAACTTTTCCATCAACACACCCATAAATAGAGATATATCTTCTTCCACCACTCTCTCAAGTCAAAAGTTATCCAGGAGAACGCATTGGAAGTGGTTATCATTGTGATCAATGGTGGATGATGAAATCAATATGTTCTACCATGATAATATCATGGGATTCCTATAGAAATTTTTTGATTTTTTTTGAACATGTGTGGTTCATCGCCAGAGGGATTGTGCTTTTAATCTTAAAATACAATGATAGAATAATGTATATCTACTATGTGATCTATCAATGAAGAAATAATTCCATCATGGAAATTCTTAATTAATTATATTGATTATATATCTTATTGGATGATCCTCCCTCTACATCTAGCGTGATTTACTTTTTAATTTTTCTTTGATCTAATTCTTGTGATCATGACATTTATTATCCTATATATCTATGTTTGATCGTCGATAATGAACTAAGTCAATGTTGGGAACAACCCATCTCATTCCTATACTAAACATGAAACCTAATATATATATATACTAATTATATAATATAATGTTTTGAACTATGTGAATATACCCTAATTTTATTCATTGTGATGGTTATATAAATGTTTCGTATCAAATTCTAAAGTTTATGTGAACATATAAACATTATTTTTAAAAGGTGTCTCATTAAATTAATTTTTTTTATACTATCAAATTTCAAAGTATTTTAGTTAAAAAATATGTAATAATAATAATAATAAAATTTTATTCAATATTAATATTCATGATTAGATTTTATGGATTCACAATCCTTAAAATAATTTAATATGATTTTTAAAAAGAATAAATAAATAACATTATTCATTCTATATTTTATTTCTATAGGTTTTATAGTTTTATTTAAAAATTATATCTTTAAATTTTTAAAATCGAATTTGATAAAGATGAATTTATTTCTTAATTTTTTAACATGATATATATATTAGAGTGATTTTTTTTGATTTTTCTAAAATAGTTTGATTTTTGGGTGAATTCAAAAATATATCAATTTTTATAACAACAATCATTTCCATTCTTTTACATAAAAATTCTAATTATAATAAGTTTCCTATAAATATTAAAAATCTAATTTTTTTTATTTTACTCTTCCAAATACTTTACACTTTTATAAATAAAATATTAAGCTAAAATTGACATTTTTTTGGAAAAATAATTTTTATTACATGTTTGGTTTTCTTAATTAAAATTAATTTCATACACTTATAAAAATTGAATCATGAATATTGGATTTCATACATTTAATCATGATTTAAAAATATAAAAATTATTCGAATTTTATTTTTGATCATAATTAATTGTAAACATTGAAAAATGTTATGACCATGGTAAATGAAAAAACATGTTAAATATGGTTAGAACGCTATGATAAGGTCACAATATCTAATCTTAAATAATATTGAATGATAATATTTTTACCATTAAAATATTATTTTTTAAATTAGATAGATTTTGTGAATAATTCTCATGAATAATACATTATGTTATTAAATAATTATCAAATTACAAGAGTGACACTCCACTCAATTATAAAAGGAAACATACTCTTCTCTCTTATTTACATAAATAATGACATTTATTTTGACCAATAAACACAAAAATACCTTCCCAACATCCTTACCATTTTCTTAGATGTATTGGTTTTACTAAAAATCCATCCTAGAAGTATTAAGTTCTATGATGTAGGACGTTTTCCAAATAAGAGGTATAACTATTAATTG
>CAUJRU010002583.1:0-71961 GCA_963277665.1 Viscum album
AAAAACTAAAAACACATAAAACCACTACAAAACCAATGAAATGCTAAAAACACTAAAAAACACATAATCCCTTAAAAACCCTAAAAATCCTAAAAATTCCTAAAAATTATAATAACCCATAAAAATCATAAAATATCCACAAAAATCCCCAAACACCCAAAAATTCCTAAAACCCTTGAAAACCCCAAATATAACCTTAAATACCTAGAATCAATTAAGACCCTTAAAAAACCTAAAAATTCTAAAACCCCTAAAAACCCAAAAAAACACCCAAAAAATCATAAGACCCAAAAAAACCCCCAAAAGCCATTTAAACCTCTAAAAACCCTTAAAACCCCAAAAAACCCACTAAAAATCCCAAAACCATTAAAAACCCTAAAAATGTTAAAAAACATTGAAAATATTTTAAAACCTAAAAAACTCAAAAGGAACCCTAAAAAACCAAAAAAAATTAAAACCCTAAAACCCTTAAAATCCAAAAAAACATAAAAACCATTAAAATAATAAAAATACTAAAAAATCCCAAAAAAATAAAAAACCCTAAAACCATTGAAAACCCATAAGAAATCCATAAAAGTAGAAGAAACCTAAAAACCCTAAAAAACCTAAAAATGAAACAATCCCTCAAAACCCTAAAGACCCTCAAAATCCCTATCAAAAAATAAAAACGATAAGGATCCTAAAGAATCCTTTAAAAATACCTAAAAATGTAAGAAACCCAAAAAAACCTAGAAATACACTAAGAAAACATAAAAACCTAAAAACACTTAAAACTCCTAAAAAACCTAAAAATGCTAAAAAACCAAAAAAACACAAAAAAAACATACAAGAACCCTAATAACACTAAAACCACTAACAACCATAAAATATCAAAACCCCATAAAATCTCAAAAATGAACTAAATACTCAAAAACCCCTTAAAACCCCTAAAACCACTAAAAACATAAAAACTATAAAAAACCATAAAAACTCAAAAACACCAAAAAAACCCTCAAAACCCTTAAATACCATAAAAACTGATAAAAATCCTAAGAATCCCTAAAAAACCCTAAATACATAAAAACCGCTATGAAAACCTTAATATCCTAAAAACCACTTTAAACCCCTAAAAACCAAACAAAAATGAAATAAATCAAAAGAAACCCAAAAAACCATCAAAATCCCTAAAAACCATAAAACCCCGTACAAATCCTGAAAAATGAATAAAAACACAAAAAATTAAAACCCCCTAAAAACCCTAAACAACCCTAACATAACCCTAAAAACCTTAGAACACTGGAAAACCCTAAAACCCATAAAAATGTTAAGAACCCTTAAAAACACTAAAAAGACCCTAAAACCCCCTAAAACCAATAAAAAATATAAAAACACAATAAAAACTCTAAAAATCATTTGAAATCCTAAAAAGGTTTAAAAAAATATAAAAAACCATAAAACCCTGAAAAACACAAAACCCCCTAAAACTGAAAGAAAACCATGAAGCCCTAAAAACCTTAAAAAACACTAATAACCCTAAACCCCTAAAATACCTAAAACCCCTAAAAACTATAAAGTTCCTATAAAATCCCTATAAATCCTAAAAAATCCCTAAAAATCCAAAAAATCCAAAAACCCACTAATAATCCTAAAACCCTAATAAAACTATAAAAACCTAAAAATACTTAAAACCCCTAAAAACCATAAACATTATAAAACCAATTAAAGACCATAAAAATCCTAAAAACCATAAAAATTCATAAAAACATTTAAAATCATAAAAACCCATAAAAATTATAAAAACCCACCAAAAAACTCAAACAAACCTCTCAAACACTAAAAATTTCAAAAAAAAATCTAAAAACCTCAAAATCACTAAAACCCGAAAAAATTCCTGAAAACCATAAAAACCATAAAAACCCTTAAAACCCCAAAAATCCAAAAAATCCGTAAAAATAATAAAAATTATAAAAAACCCTAAAACCCCTAAAATGGTATGAAATTCCAAAAATCTTGAAAGCCCTTAGAAAAACAGAAACACATAAAACAATTTAATCCCCTAAAAACCTAAGGATGGCGGCGCACTAACCCGGCTCTCCCTCTCGTTCGTTGCTTCTCCAAGGGTTTCCTCAGGATTCTCCTTGGAGATTCGACTATGGATCCTCGCTTTTTCCGTTTTCTTGGCGAAGGCGTGCTCTGGAGGCACGTATCGGTCTCAAGGTTGCGGTGGGTTCCTGATTTCGGAGGACTCGGTTTCCCCAGGAGATGACTCTTCTTGCGCGTTTGGCCTCAGATCTAGGCGGGGATAGGCTTCTGCGTGCTCAGGATTTGGCTTTTTCAGAGGTTGCGTGGTCTGCTTGGGCCGCTCGGTTTGTGGTAAGTGGCGTCGTAGACAGATTCGGGGTGGATATTATCCTTGCTGGGCATCGGCCATGGATCGGGGCCGAGCTTGCCAACCTGGGGCTTCCTCAGATGATTCAGCAGCTATGAGGGCTCCAATAGCAGAGAGATTTTCAGATCTGGCCTTATTGGAGGTTTCTCCCCTCTGGCTTGTTGCCTCATGGTGCCTGTGCGTGGAGCGACATGGTTGCGGTGGCGGCAAGGCAGATCGGGATCTGGTTCTCATGGCTGGGCGGGCTGGCTGTTCTGGCTTCTCCAGGTGTGGACCTGGTCATGTTGGTGTGGTTCAGTGCCTCTGGATCTCCACTGGTGTCCACGATGCAGGTATGCGCTCTGGTATGGCTTCTTGCTTGAGCTGGTTCTTCGAATTTCCGGTCGCCTCCCGCTACTGTAGTTTTTCTTTGGTTTTGCTGTGTTCTGGTACTTTTGGTTGTCAATGGTTTCTTTGCTGTATCTTCTGGATTGAATCCTCTGCATTACAAGTTCTGCTTCTTTGTGGCTTTGGATGGATGGGATGAGAACCCCGACTGGTGTTGGTTCTTGAAGTTGGGGCGCTGGATATTGTGGTTTGGTTCGGGAACTGTCTATTGTGGTATGCTGGATGCGGGCGCTGCTGTCCCTATTAACATGCTAGTTGTTGGAAATGTTGTGTATGGAGTTTCTGGTCATTGTTTGCAGGGATGCGATGATGGCCGCGTTTGGTTGCGGTGCTTGTGCTATGGTTTCATGTTGCTGGTTGTGATTGCTTGTGATGTCAGTTTGGGTGATGTTGGTTGTTGGGGTGGTTGTTTTGGGCGTGTTGCTACTGCTATATTGCAGTGATGATTAGATGTGGTGCTGCTGGATGCAGGAATGCACTGGATGATGGGAATTGTGATGCTGGATGCTGGTTTCGGCTGAGCATGGAGTTGCTGAAGCTGTGGTTTATGATCGTGCTGTTGCTGGATGCTGATTGCTGTTTGTGTTTGAATGCTGGTCGTTGGTTAGTTGTGAGCTGCTGGATGATGGTTGATGCTGGATGATGGTGGTGGTTTCTTGGATTTGTGTGTTTTCCTTTTTCTTTTTCGCTTTTGATTTTTCCTTTTTGGGTCTTTTGCATCTTGGGTTGTAATGGGTTTTTGGGTTAGGTTCGTTTGACCCCTCCCCTCCCTTGTCTGTTGTGTCTCTTTTTCCTCTCTAATAAATTGGGGGGGGGGGGGGGAATAGCCCGACCCTCGCATCTTCCTTTCCGTAAAAACCTAAGAAATGGTAAAACCCCAAAAGAACCTAAAAACCCCTAAAAACCCAAAAAACCAAAAAACCACTAAAATCCTTTAAAAACCTGAAAAATAATAAAACTATTAAAAACACTAAAATCCCTTTGGACCCCGAAAATTTTAATTAAAACTCTAAAACCCATAAAAAGGCCTAAATAACCCCAGAAACCTAAAAAAAACCAAAAAAAAACAAAAAAAAAAACAAAACGAACCCTAAAAATCATCAAAAACCCTAAAAACCATAAATACCATAAAAATCCCAAAAAACCTTAAAAATCCTAAAAACGTAAAAAACCTTGAAACCCCCCTAATAAATCCTTTAAAAAAACTTAGGGCCCTTAAAACCCACAAAACCCCCCAAAACCCTATAAATCCATGAAAACGATCAAAATCCACACAAATCCTAAATATCCAAAAAAATATATACCGTACATGAAAATGTAAGAAATGCAAAAATCAATGAAAACCCCTTTAAAAACCATAAAAACACTAAAACCCCCAAAACACAAAAAACTCACAAAATCCCTAAAAACCCTAAAAAAATTTAAAAACATCATAAAAATCCCTAAAAATCCATAAAAACATAAAACCCCTAAAAGCCATAAAAACCATGAAAACTAATAAGAAAACCTTAAATACCAAAAAACATTTAAAACCCCTAGGAAACCTAATAGCGCTTAAAACCCTAAAAGACACTAAATAACCAAAAAATACTATAAAACCCTCAAAATCCATAAAAAACATAAAACCATAAAAAACAATAAAGTCCTAAATATCACTAAAAAACCCTAAAAAAGTAAAAAACCCTAAAAACCCTAAAAAATACTAAGAAACCATTAAAAACCAAAAATAATTACAAACCCTAAAAAATTCCAAAAAAACTCTAAAAACCCTAAACAAACCATAAAAACACTAAGAAACCATAAAAACTATAAAACCACTAAAAACCATAAAACTACATAAAACCTTAAAACTAGTAGAATCTTTTAAAACCCATTAAAATCCTAAAACCCTTTAAATCAGTAAAATCCCTAAAAATCCTAAAACCCTTTAAATCAGTAAAAGCCATAAAAATCATAAAAATTCATAAAACCCCCAATGATGTAAAAAACCCTTAAACCCATGAAAAAGAATAAAAACACTTAAAAACCCTAAGAAACCTAAACACACTAAAAACCAAAAAAACCCCTAAAAGCACACAAAATTCCAAAAAACCCAAAAAACCATATAAATTATCAAAATCCCTAAAAGTCCCTAAGAACATAAAAAACCATAAAATCCTGAAAACCCAAAGAAAACCTAAAAAACCTAAAAACACTTAATACCAATAAAAAACCTTAAAACACTAAAAACCATAAAAATCCCTTAAAAGACCTAAAAATGGAAAATTCCCTAAAAACCTAAAACCCCATAAAACCATTAAGATGCTAAATACCCATAAAAACCATAAAAAAACACTAAAATCATTAAAACACCATTGAACCCATAAAAACATTAAGAAAACATTAAAAACCATAAAACCCCTACAAATATAAAAAACATAAAACCCCAAAAAACCATAAAATTCCTAAAAACTCTCAAAAACCCTACAACCCATAAAAATATTAAAAATCCCTTAAATCCATAATAAAAAAACAAAAACCAAAAAAAATTAAAACCCCTAAAAAATGTAAAATCTCTTAAAACCCCTAAAAACCATAAAAACACTAAAACCACATAAAAACCCTAAAACCACAAAAAAACACTGAAAATTATGGAAACCCCTAAAAATGTTAAAAACTCAAAAAAAATATAAAAACCCTAAAAACTCAAAAAGCTCATAAAAACCCAAAAAAAATACCTCAAAAGACCCTAAAAATCATAAAAACCGTAAAAATCAACAAAAATAATAAAAATCCTAAAAAATAAATAAAAATAAATAAACTTAAAAACCCTTATAAAACACTTAAAATATCTATGAAAACCATAAATATTAAAAAAAAATTAAAACACCTAAGAACAAAAAAATGTTAAAAATACTAAAAACCCTAAAACCCCTAAAAACCCTGAAATCCTTAAAAACCATAAAAACCATAAAAACCCTCAAAAGGCCATAAAAAACCCTAAAACGTAAAGAACCCTAAAAACCTGTAAAACCTCTAAGAAAACCATAAAAACTTACAAACACTTAAAACCCCTAAAAACAATTAAAACCCCTAAAAACCTTAAAATACCCTAAAAATACATAAAAACCCTAAAAAACTAAAAACTCGAAAAATACATTAAACCCCTATAAACGTTATAAAAGTATAAAAAACCTTTAAAATCCTAAAAAAAAAAAGAAAACCTAAAAGTAAAATAAACACATAAAACCCCTAAAAACACTAAAAACACTAAAAACCCATAAACCCTAGAAATTTCTAAAAACCTGAAAAACTATAAAAAACCTATAACATTCATAAAAAATATTAAAAACTAAAAAACCCCCAAAATCCCAAAGTAAAATTTTAAAAACCTATATACACTTAAAACCTAGACAATATAAAAAAACACTAAAACCCTTAAAACCCCTACAATCAATCAAAATCACTAAAACCCCAAATCCCATAAAAATATTAAAAAATCTCTAAAAATCTCTTAATTGGTAAAAACACCTAATTACCAAGAAAAATAATAAGAAAACATTAAAAACATAAAACACGTAAAATTCCTAAAAGAATATAAGAAATGATAAGAACCCCAGAAACCCAAAAAAGATCTTAAAAATTCACAAAAAATTCGAAAACATCCTTTAAACCCATAAAAATGTAAAAAACTGTAAAAACTATAAAAACCCAAAAAACTCATAAAGCCCCTAAAAATTCCAAAAAAAAACCCAAAAACCCAAAAACATAAAAAACATTTAATATCCCTAAGACCCATAAAGACCATAAAAGTATAAAAATCCATAAAAATCATTAAAAATACCTAAAAACCTAAAAAACCCTAAAAAACATGAAAACCCTTAAGAAAATATTCAAAACCAAAAAAACACTTAAAACACATAAAAACCAAAAAAACTCTAAAAACCCCTAAAAACTATATAGGTCTAAAAAACCCTAAAACCCCAAAAAATCCCAAAAAACCCTACAAAATAACTATTCGAAAAATCCCAAAAAATACATAAAAACAAAAAAATCCCTAAAAACCCTGAAAACTGCTATGAAAATTTTAAAACCTTAAAACACTTAAAATCACAAAAACCCTAAAAAACAGTAACATACACTAAAACCCATTAAAACCATAATAACACCTAAAATACTTATAACCCCTTAAACCCCATAAAACCAATAAAAAAACTAAAAACACATAAAACCCTTTAATCCCAAAAAAACATCAGAAAACACTAAAAAACATTAAAACCAAAAAAACTAAAAAACCCTAAATACAGAAAAACCCGTTAAACACCCTAAAACCCATAAAACCCCTCAAAATCTCTGAAAAAACTATAAAAACTCAATAAAATCCTTAAAATCCCTGAAATCTTAAAAAACCCTAAAACCTTAAAAATGATAAGAAAAACCATAAAAACATAAAAAATATTTTAACCCCTAAAAAATCTAAAAAATCCTTAAAATACATATAGAACACACTAAAAACAATAAATACCCTTTAAAAACCTTTTTTTTTTAAAAACTCAATTTTTTTTGAAAACCTAGAAAACTCGAAAAATCCCTTAAAAAAAATACAAAAATCCATAACACCCTAAAAATTTATAAATGCCCTAAAAATTCCAAAAAATCCATAAAAACCAAAACAAAATCCTAAAAACCCTTAGAATACCTAAAAACACAAAACACCTTAAAAATCCTAAAACCCACAAAATAACCTTAAAAACCTAAAAACACTGAAAACCCAAAAAAAAACCGAAAAATGATTAAACCCCTAAAAGTCTCTAAAAACCCTAAAACCCTTTAAAAACATAAAACCCCTAAAATCATTAAAAGTCCCTAAAAACCCATAATACTCTAAAAGCCGCTAAAAACATTAAAAACTCTTTTAACCTCTAAACATGTTAAAAAACTAAAAAAACCATAAAACCCTAAAAACTCAAAAAACCCTAAAACCCCAAAATGAATAAAAAACTAAAATCCATAAAATCCATGAAAATCCCTAAAGTCCATAAAAAACCTTAAAAATCCTAAAAAAGTAATAAATATACTTAAAAATATAAAATAACCAAAAAATTCTGAAAACCCTAAGAAATCCTTTAAAACATAGAAACATATAAAACCATAAAAGCCTAAAAATACTAAAACCCTAAATATCCCTAAAATCCTAAAAAACTACAAAAAACGTAAAAAACCTAAAAACCCTAAAAACCCCTAAAAAACATAAAACTCTAAAAACCATAAAAAAACTCAAAATACCACCAAAACTCAAAGAATCTTAAAATCCCAAAAAACTTTAAAATCCCATAAAACCACTTAAAAAAATACTTAAAAATACGAAAAAATCCCAAAAAATCCCTAAAAATGTAAAAACCCCAAAAACCCCAAAAATCCATAAGAAAACATTGATAACAAAAAAAACACTTAAAACCCATAAAAACAAAAAAATCTAAAAATTCTAAAAAAACCTAAAAACTCTAAAAAACCTTAAATCCATCAAAATTACTAAGACCCCTAAAACCCATAAAAATCCAACGAAATTCCTAAAAATCCATAAAAATGAAAAAACTCATAAAAAACCTGAAAAACACAAAGAAAACCATAAAATCCTTAAAACACAGAAAACTGCTAAAAACCTAAAAAAACCAAATCCCCTAAAATCTCTAAAAGACCCTAAAAACCCTAAATCCCAAAAAGAACATAAAATCCCAAAAAAATATTAAAACCCCTTAAAAACCTTAAAACCCCTAAAACTCATAAAACCCCTAAAGACCACTAAAAATTATAAAAACCTTAAAACCCCTAAAAAAATTTAAAAAAACTAAAAACCATAAATCCTATAAAAACTAAAGAAACCCCAACAAAACCATAAAACACTAAAACTCCTAAATATTCGAAAAATCATCAAAATATCTAAAAACCCTAAAAACCACAATAATAATAAAAAATCCCTAAAATCCTTAAAAAACATAAAAAAAATTAAAATCCCTCACAAACCCTAAGAATACCATAAAAACCATAAAAAATTAAGACCCCTAAAAACCCAAAAAACCCAAAAAACCTTAAAATCCTCAAATCCCTAAAAACGCTAAAAAACAATAAAAATACTAAAAAATATATGAAAATCCCTAAAAAGGTTAAAAACCTTGAAAACCCTGAAAAACTAAAAAAAATCATTAAAAATATAAAAACACATAAAACCCTTAAAACCCTAAAAATGATAAAACCCCTAAAAACCCTAAAAAGATCCTAAACAATTAAATAGCTATAAACTGAAAAATAAAAAACACCCTAATTCCAATAAAAACACTAAATCCCCTTTAAGCTCCCCAAACAATTAAAAAACTCTAAAAAATTAAAAATACAAAAAAAACACAAAAAACCTAAAAACCCAAAACCCAAATTAAAACCATAAGAACCGTAAACTTCTAAAACCATCAAAATCCATAGAAACAAAAAAAACCATAAAATCCTAAAAATCACTAAAAATTCATAAAAACATAAAAAACATAAAAATACAAATAAAAACATAGAAACCATAGAAATTCTAAAAACCCTAAAACCTCCAAAAATCCAAAAATTCCCTAAAAAAATAAAAATCATAAAAAATACCCACGAATACCTAAAACTATAAAAAACCTAAAACCCCTTAAATACCTATGAAAACTTGAAAAACCTAAAAACAATTATACCCGTGAAGACTTAAATAATTCTAAAAACTTTTAAACCACCTAAAATACCATAAATACCATATATCTCGTAAAACCCACTAAAAAAATAAATACTCAAAAAACCCTTAAAAACAATAAAAAAATGCTAAAAATATAAAAATGAATTAAATCCATAACATTTTTCAAATACTTTTTTGTCCATAAAAACCCTAAAAAAATAGAAAACATAAAAGCCAAAAAAACACCACCTAAAAATGATAAAAAACCTAAAACCCCTTAAAATCCATAAAAACGAAAGGAAAACAAAATCTTAAAAAGACGTAAAAATTCATAATAAAGTAAAAAACCTTAAAAACCCTATGAAAACATTAAAATACAAAAAAACTTAAACTCCTAAAAAACCTAAAACACTAAAAATCGTAAAAACCCTAAAACCATCAAAATATCTAAAAGCATAAAAATCAATAAAATCCTAAAAATCCCATAGATCCGTATAAACATAAAATACCCTAAAACTTGAAAAATTTAAAAGATAGCTGTAAAAACCTAAAAACACTTAAAACACCTAAAAAACATAAAGACACTAAAACCTGAAAAATACTGAAACAACCTTAAACTCCTAAAAACCATAAGACACATAAACCCCATAAAAACCATAAAACCATGAAAAATCATAAAAAACTAAAAACTATACAAACCCTTTAAAACCATACAAATGTTAAAAACCATTAAATAGATTTAAACCCCTAAAAATTAAAAAAAAACTAAAATCCCAAAAATACTATGGAACCCTAAAACCCCTAAAAACCCTAAAACCCCTCAAAATCCCAAAAAATCTTAAGAAATCCATAAAAATACTTAAAAACATAAGCTACTATAATAAATATAAAAAACATCTAAGAAAACCTTAAAAACATACAAAATTTAAAATACCTGAAAACCTAAAAAAATTCTAAAAACCCTAAAAGACCATAAAAACCCCTAAAACACATAAATGCACCTAAAAAATTAAATAACCATAAACCTATAACAACCCTAAAAACCCAAAAAAACACCAAAACCCCTTTTAATCCCTAAAACCATAAAAAATTCTAAATACCATAAAACCCCAAAAAAACATAAAAAACCCTAAAAACCCCAAAAACCCCAAAAAACCCAAAAAACCAAAAAAACCCAAACCCCCCCCCCCCCTCAAAATCACTTATACCATTATACACCATAAAAATCCAAAACAATGACTAAAAATCCCTAAAAACGTAAAAACCCCTAAAAAATGAAAAAAACTCTAAGAAAACATTAAAATCCTAACAACACACAAAACCCGTAAAATAATAAAAACTATTAGAAACCCCAAAACCACTCAAAAAAACACAAAATAAATCTCAAAAAACCCTAAAAACCAATAAAGATACCAACAAGGTTTGAAAATCCTTAACAATTAAAAAACATAAAACCTAGAAAAGCCATAATGTAGCTTTAAAAACCAAAAAAATTTAAAACAAAAAAAACCAAAAAAACCCTAAGAAACTAAAAAATGCCTTAAAACCCTAAAATACCTAAAACCATAAAACCCATAAAATCCAAAAAGAACCTTAAAACCCTATAAAATCCTTAAAATCACTAAAAACTATAAAAACCCATGAATACCCAAAAAGTTTTCAAAAACTTTAAAAACCCTTAAAAACAATAAAAACTCAAAAAAACCTAAAAACCATTAAAACTCTAAAATCCATCAAAATCTCAAATACCATCAAAATCATTAAAATCCATATAAAACATGAAAATCATAAATAGGCCCAAAAAATCTCAAAAAATGTAAAAACTAAAGAACGCTCAAAACCACAAAGAAAACCATAAAAACATAAAAACAAAAAAAATCACTAAAAACCTAAAAATAATAAAAAAATAAAAAACCCTAAAATCACAAAACCTATAAAAATCCCTAAAACCCCTAAAAATCATAAATATCATAAAAATACTAAACAATCCATCAAAATACCTAAAATTCGAAAAACAATAAAACCCATAAAGAACAAAAGAATACATTAAAAACCTAAAAACAATTAAAACTTTTGAAAAAACTAATAAATCATTAAAACCCTAAAACCCCTTAAAATACCCTAAAAGGCCCTTAAACACTCAAAACCCATTAAAACAAGAATCCCCTAAAAACCGTAAAAAAGACCAAAACCCAGTAAAATAGTAAAACCCCACAAAAAACTCTAAAAGACATTTAAACCCAAATAAACGTTAAAAAACTACAAAAACCCTTAAAAATCCTAAAATCTAAAAAAAACTAAAACCCCAAAAAACAATAAAAAGCCTAAAAACCCTAAAAAACTCGAAAATGCTCAAAATCCTTAACAACCCTAAAAACCAAAAAAAATCTAAAAACCACCTAAAAACCACTAAAAATGTAAAACACTATAAAACACTACAAAACACAATGAAAACATTAAATACCTCAAAATACATAAACCCACTAAAAACAAATTTTTTAACACTAGAAACCCAAAAGAGCTGCAAAATTGATCAAAAACCCTAAAACACTTAAAAACCATAAAAATCCTAAAAATGTCATAAAATACCTAAAACACCAAAACCCTATAAAACACTAAAAACCCCTAACAAAGCCTTAAAAAACTAAAATCACTTAAAATACATAAAAAATGCTAAAAATCCTAAAGGACCTTTAAACCCATAAAAATCATAAAAACACCTAAAACCCTAAAAACCCATAAAACCCAAAAAACCCATGAAAAAAACCTCTTGAAACCCCTTAAAATACTAAAACTCTAAAACCACTTAATGACCCAAAAAATTCAAAAACCCCATAAAACCCTAAAAACATAAAAAAACCTAAAAAACCTAAAAACCATCAAAATCTCTAAAAACCCCAAAAAACCATAAAAATCCTAAAAAATCACTATGAATCCCTAAAAACAAAAAACCCCCTACATACCTGGAAAACCCCAATGGATATCTTAGAAAATAAAAACCCTTTAAACCTATTAAAATCCTAAAAACAATAAAAACCGTAAAATACCCTAAAACCCCTAAAAACCCTAAAACCCATAAAGCCTAAAACCCCTAAAACCCATAAAAACCCTAAAACCCCAAAAATAGTAAAAACACTTTAAACCTCTAAAAAGGTTAAAAAATATAAAAAAAAACCATAAAACACTAACAAAATAAAAAACCCCAAAAAAATACCTAAAACCCATTAAAACCCTAAAAGTCCTAACAATCATAAAATGGATTTAAAAATCCCTAATACCTAAATAAACCACAAAAACTGAAAAATCCCTAAACAGCCCTTAAAACCTAAAAACACATAAAACCCATAAAAACATAAAAATTATATAAACTCTAAAAACCACGTAATAACCTTAAAATGCCTAAAATCCACAAAATACCTAAACCCCTTAAAACCATAAAATTCCTAAAAAATAAAAAAAATCTCTAAAAATTAAAAAAAAAAATCTACAAAAACCATAATAAATTCTTAAATACCTAAAAACAAATAAAACACCTAAAACCCTAAAAATATCAAAAAACCATAAAAACCATAAACCCATAAAAACCTTTAAATCCCCATAAAAACCCTAAATTCCACTAAAATTACAAAAACCCTTCAAACTCGTAAAAAAATGAAACTCTAAAAAATTTTAAAACCCTTAAAAACTAAAATAAAACCCTAAAACCCAGAAAAACCAATAAAATCAAAAAAACCCTATATACCCTCAAAATCCATGAAAACCATAAAAATCCAAAAAACCCCCAAATCCCTAAAAACATCAAAATTCCATTGAAAACTTGAAAACCCATAATAAAACCATGAAAACCTAAAAACAATTAAATCCCACAAAAAACCAAAAAATACCAAAAATACCCTAGATATCCCTAAAAATCATAAAATCCCTTTAAACCCCTCAAAATCCATAAAAACCATAAAAACAATAAAAAACTGTAAAAGCAGAAAACAATACTTATAAACATAAAAAAACCTAAAAACCTTATGAAAACCTATCCAAAAACCCAAAAAAAAACATAAAAACATGAAAAAACTAAATATCCTAAAAGTGAAAAAACCCTAAAACTCCCAAAAAACCATAAAACTGCTGATAATATTATAGAACCATAAACCCATAAAAGCCTAAAAACAACTAAAAAATATTAAAAAGCTTCATATCCCAAAAAATGTTTAAATACTCTAAAAAACATTAAAACCCCTAAAATAAACAAAAAACCCTAAAAGCTAAAAAAACAAAGAACACCTAAAACACTAAAAACACCATAAACCCTCAAAATCCCTAAAAACCATAAAAATACAAAAACAAAATACTGAACAAGCCCCCAAAACACCTTAAACGTGAAAAATATAAAAGACCTAAAAACACTTATAAATCCTTAAAAACATAAAAGCAATTAAACCCCCTAAAACCAAAAAAGGCTAAAAACTGAAAAAACCCATTTAAACCCAAAAAACCCTCAAAATATATAAAAAACCTAAAAACCATAATAATCATAAAAAATACATGATATTCCTTTAAAACCCAAAAACTCCCAAAACCCAAAAACCCTTATAAAAACCACAAATACCTAAAGACACTTAAAACCCCTAAAAAACTAAAAATTCTAAAAACCATAAAAATACCAAAAAACCCGCTTAAAACCCATAAAACCCCAAAAAACCAAACAAACCCCCTAAAATCCAAAAAAAGACAATAATGATCACTATAAATCATAAAAACCCTTGAAATCCATAAAAATGTTAAAAAACTCAAAAAATATTGAAAACTCTTAAAATAACAAAAAATACCTTAAAACCTAAAAAATAAAAAAAACATTGAAAGCCATAAAAAAACCCTAAAACCCATCAAAATTTCTAAATACCTTAAAAAACATTCGAATCCTAAAAAATACATAAAATTCCCTAAAAACCCTAAATTTAAAAACCCAAAAACCTTGAATTTTTTTTAAGAAAACCTTCAAAACCTAAAAACACATAAAACCCCTAGAAAAACAAAAAAACACTAAAATACCCTAGAAAAATTTAAAAACCCAGAAAAACCCTAAAAGCCAATAAAAACTATTAAACCCATTTAAACCCCTAAAAATGTTTAAAAAATCTTAAAAATCATAAAACCCTTAAAAATAAAAAACCTCTAAAACCCATGAAAAAAAACCCTAAAAAACCTATAAAATCCCTAAAAACCTAAAAAACACTAAAAACAAAAAAACCATAAGAAAAACATTAAAAAATTAAAAAAATACAAACCCCCCAAACCATTAAAATCCCTAAAATCCATTAAAAATTTTCAAAGCACCATAAAAACCCTTAAAACCCTTAAAACCCAAAAAAGCTTAAAAACACTCTAAAACTCTAAAAAGTCTTTAAAGCCACAGAAAAAAAATAAAAACTACTCCAAAAACCATAAAAACATTTAAAAATAAAAAAAATACAAAAAAGAGAAAGTATAAAAACCATAAAAAATATAAAACCCCCAAAATCCCTAAAAATGTAAAAAAATATAATCCCTTGAAAAAATAAGAACTTAAAATCATAAAAACAGTTAAAACCCCTAAAACCCTAAAAAATAATAAAAACACTAAAAATCCTAAAAAACAAAAAACCAATCAAAATTTCTAAAAACAAAAAAAACCATGAAAATACTAAAAAACATATAAAACCCCTAAAAACCTAAAAAACCAAAGATATAAATAAACTTAGAAACTCTAAAACCCTAAAAAATGGTAAAATTATAAGAAACCTTAAAAACCCCAAAAAATGCTTAAAACCAAAAAACCACTAAGAACATTAAAAACCATTAAAAACCTAAAATGTTAAAAAACTCTAAAAACCCTTAAAAACCCTATAAAACAAAAAAAAACAATACAATCCAACAAAAACATAAAAACCCTAAAAAATCCAAAAACCTTTGAATTCCCTAAAAACCCTAAAACCCCATAAAAACACTAAAAAATCCATAAAACCCCTAAAAAGTTAAAAAACTATAAAAACCCAAACCCCCCCCCTAAGGAAACCATAAAAAACATTTTAAACCCATAAGAAACCAAGAAATTCTAAAATAATAAAAACTAAATAAATGACCCAAAATTGAAAAAACCATAAAAACCATAAAAACCCCTAGACACCATTAAAACCCCTAAAGTCACATAAAACCCTAAAACAATAAAAAACAAAAAACCCTTTAAACCTCTAAAAATGGTATAAAACGAAAAAACAAAAAAAACCCTAAAAAATCAAAAAAAAACTAGAAACACAAAAAAACCATAAAAATAGAAAAACACCTAAAAACCCTAAAAACCCTAAAAGCCCAAAAAATAATAAAAATCCTAGAAAAGTTATAAAATCTCTAAAATCCAAAATAACTATAAAAAACATAAAAAAATATAAGAGAACCATAGAAATATAAAAGCACTCAAAACCCTAATATCCTAAAAATGATAAAAACCCGAAAACCCTTAAAATCCCTAAAAACCCTAAAACACAAAAAATTCTGTAAAAATCCCTAGAAATCCTTAAAAATATAAAAAATTGTAAAAATATAAAATAATTAAGAAAAACATAAAAAGATAAAAACATAAAAACACTTAAAACACCAAAAAAACCTCAAAAACACTAAAAACCCTAAAAGACCTTAAAAACAAAAAAACTAGAAGTACCACAAAAAACTCCAAAAAACCCTAAAACCCATCAAAATAATAATAACCACTAAAAACTATAAGTATTTTTCAAAAAATTAGAAATTAAAAACCCACTAAAACCATTTAAACCCCTGAAAACTCAAAAAATCCCAAAACCCCCAAAAAAACTCTAAAAACCAAAAAAAAATTCAAAATCCCTAAAAACCCTAAAAACATAAAAAATATAAAAATACATAAAAATTTCAAAAAATTTAAAATAACCAATAAAATCCTAAGAAAATCTTAAAAACGTTAAAACACTAAAAACACCTAAAAAACATAAAAATTGTTAAAACCCCTAAAAATCCCAAAACACCTAAAAATCCCACAAAATCCCTAAACACAATAAAACCCCATAAAAATCCAAAAAAATCCCTAAAAATATCCAAAAACGTAAAAACCCCTAAATACCATGAGGTTTGGAGGATGCCGCAGCTCTCAACAGGTTTTCTCCCATTTTCACGTTTTCCTGGTTTCCATCCCAGCGGTTTTACTGCTTTCTTCAAGATATTGCGATGTGATGCAGTTGTGGTGCTTGGCAATGGGGCTTCATGCTGACAGGGTTTAATGTTCACGACTTTCTTCATGTGGTTCGAGGCTTGTGTAGTGCTGCTTTCAAGAAGCCGCCATGACCTCTCTGGTAGAGCAGTGTTCGTGTGGCTGGAGATGCGGCTATGGGCGTCAGAGCCTCTCCTCAATAGATCTGGGCTCTGGTGGATTTTCAAGGATCTAGTCGGTTTCGCCTTGGACGTGCAGCGGTGAGGTGCGGGCGCAACAGATCTGGTCGCTTCTAGGGTTTCAAGACCCATGTATCCGACTGTGGCGGTACTCGATCTGGGAGAAAAGCTCAGATCTGGTTCCCCCGGTGCACGACGGTTCAGATCCATGGAGTTGCGGGCCAGATCTAGTCCCTTCTCGGTGAGGCGTTTCACTACCATGGGGATGCCTTTCTTTGCGACGAGCTCCTGGTGGTTCCCGGCTTCCTCGACGGCTTCCATGTGGTGGCATGGTGAGGCCAGGCCTTGGTTGATGCTGTGTGGTGGGACATTGCCAATCCTTGAAGCTGTGTGGGGAGCGACGATTTTGGTTTGGCTCGGGCAGTCAGGCGATGGTGCTGGGTTCCCACTTAGAACCTCAGCGCGGAGGCAGGTTCATTTTTGGGTTTCCTTTCTGTGTTATGATCATGTTTCTGGTCTAGATAATTGTTGTGTTCTGCGATCTCTATTAGGCTATGGTGGCTGTTTCACGGATTGTGGCGGGATTGGTTTGGCGCTGGTTCTTTGTGCTAGTTTGAGGTATGGGTTGCCGCCTTCTCTTGCTGTGCTAGTTCTATGGTGCTTGCGATGGACCACTATAGCTGGGAGGTGCTGGGTTCTAGCTTTTGTGAAAAAGGATGATGGCTATTGTATGGATGTGAGCTTTGGTGATTGGTGGTTGTGCGATTATGGTGATGATGGTTATATGCTATTGGTGGTTTCTTGTGTTGGTGAGAAGGTGCTAGATTCTAGTTTTTGTGAGGTTGGCTACTGGTCGCTGATTCGTGGTGAGCTGTTGAATGCTGGTGAGGGATGTGATGTTGATGCTGGTCGTTCTGTGACTTTGGTTGCTGGCAGTTTTGTGATGTCGAATGCTGGTGATTCTGGATGATGGTTGCTGCCTGGATGGGAGGTGCTGAAGCTGCGGTTTATGGTCGTGATGCTGCTGGATGTTGTTTGCTGTTTGAATTTGGATGATGATCATTGGTTAGCTGTGACCTGCTGGATGCTGATTGATGCTGGATAATGATGGTGGCTGCTTTGATTTGTGTGTTTTCTTTTTTTCTTTCTTGAATTTTTTTGGGGTCTTTTGTCTTTGGTCGTTATGGGTTTTTGGGTGTGGTTCGTTTGACCCCTCCTCTCCCTTGTCCGCTGTGTCTCTTTTTTCCTTTTAATAAATTGGGGGGGGGGGTCTGGGAATAACCCAACCCTCACATCTTCCTTTTCCCTAAATACCATGAAAAATCATAAGAAAGTTGTAAAAAACCAATAACACTTAAAACCACTATAAAACCTAAAAATGCTAAAAACCCGAAAAAGAACCTAAAAACCTATAGCCCCCTAAAAATCATGAAAACCCCAAAATTAATAAAAATCCCTAAAACCCACAAAACCCCAAAGAACCAACTAAAACTCTAAAAACAATTTAAAACCCTAAAAATGTTAAAATACATAAAATATATTAAAAATTCAAAAAAAGCCCTAAAAACACTAAAAGGACATAAAATCCATAATACCCTAAAACCCTTATAATCCCGAAAAACTCATAAAAACCAATATAAATTCGAAAAAATATTTAAAAATCCATTAAAATGTAAAAAAACCAAAACCCTGAAAAACCTAAGAAAACCGTAAAAACCTAAAACTTTTTAAACCCCTAAAAATGTAAAAAATAATATACCCCTAAAAATCGTAAAACCCCTCAACATCACTAAAAAACCTAAAAACCCTAAAAAGCATAAAAATACTAAAAAAGACTTAAAATACTTAAAAAGGTAAAAACACATAAAACCCCTAATAAAACTTTAATAACATAAAAACAATTAAAACTCATAAAAATCTAAATATACTAAAAATCCTAAAAGACTATAAAACATTAAGACCCCCTAAAACAATAAAAACAACCAAAACCCTCAAAAACCCTAAAAAAAATAAAAAATCTAAATCCCAATAAAAACATAAAAATGCCCAAAAAATCCATAAAACGCTAAAAATCCCTAAAAGCCTCAAAATACCTAAAACAATACAAGGACATAAAAATCCTTAAAAATCCCTAACAATCCCTAAAAACCAAAAAACCCTAATAAAACCTTAAAAACCTAAAAACAATTAAAATCCCTAAAAACCTAAAAAAACTAAAACCCATAAAATACTTAAAGTTCCTAAAACGATAGGAAAACTGTAAAAATGAAAAATGCATAAAACCCCTAAAAACCTAAAAAATAATAAAGCCCCCAAAACCCCTAAAAAGACTCAAACCCCTAAATACCTTAAAAACCTAAAATAAACAAAAAACCAAAAACCAAAAAAAAATCTAAATCCCATTTAAACCCTTAAAACATTAAAAACTTTAAGTAGCCTTAAAAATAAAAAAACCCCAAAAATCACCTAAAAACCAAAAATCACACATTAAACCCAAAAACCGTTAAAGCCATAAAACCATCAAAATCCCTAGAAACCCTAAAAACCATAAAAATCCTAAAAAAGGGATAAAAATCCACGAAAACATAAAAAAACCTAAAAAATTTAATAAAAACTTAAAACCCAAAAAAACATTAAACCCATAAAAACCATAAAAATGATAAAACCCCTAAAAATCCTAAACCCCCCAAAAATACATAAAGCCCTTAAAACTAGAAAAATAATAAAAAATCCCTAAAAATAACTAAAAATGTAAAAATACGCAAACCCCCTAAAAAACCATAATAAAACTTTAAAAACCTAAAAAAATAAACCCCAAAAAAACCTAAAAAATGTTAAAACTCTAAAAACTCATATAGTACCCTAAAACCCCTAAAAACAAAAAAAAAACCCACTAAAAACAATAAAAACCCAAAAACCCTAAAAAACCATAAAACACTAAAAACTCTCAATATTATTTAAGGCCCTAAAAATGTAAAAAATCTTTAAAAACCATAAAAACCATAAAAACTAAAAAAATGTAAAAACCCCAAAAAACCAAAAAAACCCTAAAAATTTAAAAACCTCAAAATAAAAAAAAACCGAAGTAAAATAAAAAACCTAAAAAAGACATTAAAATAAATAATAAAAAAACCCTAAAAACCATAAAATACCTTTGAAAACCTTAACATCCAAAAAACACGTAACCTTCTAAAATACTAAAAAATTCTAAAAACTCTAAAAACGATCAAAATCCCTAAAACCATAAAAACTCGTAAAAATCCTAAAAAATAACTAAAATCCATATAAATGTAAAAAAACCTAAAAACCTATAAAAAAGTTAAAACTCATAAAAAACCAAAAATCCCTACATCCCTAAAAATAATAAAATGGATTGAGACCCCCACAAAACCATAAAACCCCCAAAAACCCAAAAACACTAAAAACCATAAAACCCCTAAAAACTACTGAAAAATATACAAACCATTTAAACCCCGAAAAACATTTAAAAACTTTAAAAAATTAATGACCCTAGAAACTCAAAAAAAAAAACGTAAAAAACCCCAAAAAACCCATAAATCCAATCAAACCCCTAAAACTCCTCAAAATCCCTAAAAATCATAAAAAACAAAAAAAAAGCATAAAAATTCCTTAAAAATCCGTAAAAACATAAGAATCCCTAATAACCATAAAACCCCTAAGAAATCATTATAAACCAAAAAAAAAAGAAAATACCTAAAAAACTTAAAAAATGCTAAAACACCTAAAAGGTCATAGAAACATCTAAAAACCATAAACCCCATAAATACATTAAATAACCATAAATCCCATAAAACCATAAAATACACAGAAAACCATAAAACCCACCAAAAACTCTAGAACCAATTTTAATCCCTAAAAATGTTAACAACTCTTAAAACTCCTAAAACTCAACAAAACCCTAAAAACAAAAAAATATAAAACCCTCAAAATCAATAAAATCCACAATAAATCATAAAAATACAAAAAAAAATCCCTCAGAAGCCCTAAAAATGTAAAAACCATAAAAATCGAGAAAAACACTAAGAAAACGTTAAAAAATAAAAAACATTTAAAACACCTAAAAATCTAAAAAATGAAAAACACCATGGAAAACCCTAAAACCAATGAAAATCCTTAAAACCCATCAAAATTGCTAAAATCCCTAAAAACCATAAAAATCATAAAAAGTCCTTAAACATCTGTGACAATTAAAAAACCTAAAAACATAGAAAACCCCTAAGGAATCCTTAAAAACCCCAAAAAACAAATAACACTTAAAAACCTAAAAAACGCAAAATATCTTAGAAAAACAAAAAAGTCCTTAAAACCCTAAAATCCATGAAACCCCTAAAAATCATAAGGAATCTTAAAACCCCATAAAATCCATAAAACTACTAATAACTCAAAAAACCCATGAAACCGATAAAAATGATAAAAACTAAAAAAACCCTTAAAAACATAAAAAATAGAAAAAAACCCCTCAAACCCCTAAAACACCAAAACCCCTAAAAATCCCAAAAACCCTATAAAAACATCAAAATAAAAAATAATCCCTAAAAATACCAAAAAATATGAAAACATAAAAAATGGTGAAACCCCCTAAGAAAACAATAAATACATAAAAACACATAAAACCACATAAAACCTAAAAATTAAAAAAAACATTTAAAAAACCTAAAAAACTCAAAACATCTCCAAATCCCTAAAAACCCTTAAAAATATTAAAATCTTAAAAAATACCACCAAATCCCTAAAAAGTAAAAAAACCAAAAAATCATAGAAAAACACTAATAAAACATTAAGACACTAAAAATAATTAAAACATATAAAAACCCTAATAAATGCTAAAAACCCTAAAAACCCTAAAAGGCCCTAAAACCCGTAAAACACCTAAAACCCATGAGAACTTTAAAAACACTAAGACCCCATAAAATAGAAAAACCCCACTAAAAAATATAAAAATCATTTAAACCCCTATAAATGTTAAAAAACTCTAAAACCCTTAAAAACATTAAAAAAAATAAAACCCCAAAAAACCATAAAAATTCTAAAATCCCTAAAAACCTGAAAATCATGAAAAATCACTTAAAACCCTATAAACTAAAAAAATCATAAAAATACCTAAAATACTGAAAATACGTAAAAACCCATACAAACCTAGAAAACACAATGAAAATCATAAATACTTAAAAATACTTAAACCCCCTGAAACCTAAAAAATGTTTATAACCCCCAAAACACCAAAAACAGCCAAAACTGCAAAAAACCCTAAAAATCCATAAAAACCCTAAAAACCCTAAAAACCCTAAAAACCATAATATCCTAAAAAAATTCCTAAAACCCCCTAAAACCTAAATAAATATAAAAAACCTATAAAAACCATAGAAACCTAAAATCAATTGAAACCCCTAAAAACATAAAAATACTAAAAATCATTAAACCCCTAAAATTCCCTAAAATCCATAAAACACCTAAAACTATAAAATCCCATACAAAAACAAAAAACCACTAAAACACAAAAAAAACTTTGAACCCCTAAAAATTATAAAAACTGTAAAACCCCTTAAAAACCCTAAAAACTAAAAAAACACAATAAAACCAAAGAAACCATAAAACTCTAAAATACACTAAAACCCCTCAAAATCCATAAAAACCCTAAAAACCATACTAATTATCAATATAAATAGAAATCTATAAAAATGTAAAAACACCTGCAAACCTTGAATACTCATATGGATTTATTAAAAACCTAAAAAATTGAAACCCCTAAAAAAACTAAAAACTCTTAAAACCCAAAAGACCCTAAAACCCCTAAAAACCACAAAAACCCTACAACCTAAAAACATTAAAAACACATAAGACCCTAAAGGAAATAAGAAATCTAAAAATCCAATAAACCCATAAAAACATTAAAAATTTTAAGATATCCTAAAACACTAAAAAATCAAATAAAACCTAAAAACTCATAAAACAAATAAAACCCTGAAAATCCTAAAAATCCAAAAAACCCTAAATATCCCTAAAAACCCTAAAAACCCTAAAAATTATAAAATATCCCTAAAAATCCCTAAAACATAAAAACCCATAAAAAATGAAAATCCCTAAGAACCCCTTAAAAACATAAAAACACTTAAAACCCTTAAAAACCTAAAAAGCACTAAAACCCTAAAACCCCGATTAAACCTAAAACCCTCAAAATCCTTAAAAACCATAAAATTCATAAAAAATACAAAAAACAACCAAAAAAAACAAAAAACTATAAAACCCCTAATAAATTTTTGAAAACCTAATAACAGATAAAACCCCTAAAACACAAAAAAAAAACATAAAACCCCTAAAAACCATGAAACCATTAAAACCCCGAAAAACCTAAAAACATAAAAACCCATTAAACCCTAAAACCCAATAAAATTATAAGAACCCTTTTATTTCCTTAAAATTTTAAAAACCCTAAAAAATGTAAACACCCCAAAAAACTAAAAGAAATCTCTAAAACCCAAAAAAACACAAAAAACCCCTAAATTACCCTACAAACTCTCAAAATCCCTATAATCCCTAAAATCCAAAAATACAAAAAATACATAAAATTCACTAAACATGTAAAAAACCCTAAAAACACCTATGAAAATATTGAAAATACAAGGACACTTAAAACCCTAGAAAACCCTAAAACTCGTAAAATCCCTTAAAAATCATAAAAACCGTAAAAAACATTAAAAATACTTAAAAATCCCTATAGAAATAAAAAACCATAAAAACCTTAAAAAAACATATCCTAAAAACACGTAAAACACATAAAAACCTAAAAAATACAAAAAACGCTAAACTTCCCAAAAAACCCTAAACCCCTTGAAAACCCATAAAACCCTATAACCTTAAAGAACCATAATCCCATTAAGACCCGAAAAACTACTAAAAACTCTAAAAACCCTTTTGAATGCCTAAAAATGTTTAAAAACTCTAAAAAACCATAAAAATCCTAAAATACACAAAAAACTCAATTCTCCCAAAAAACATAGAACACCTGAAAACAATAAAAAACCCAAAAAACCTCAATATCCCTAGAAACCATAAAACCCATAAAAATATCTAGTAATCCCAAAGAAATTTCTAAAAATGTAATGACCTTGAAAGACCTAATAACCCCTAGAAAATATTTAAAATCCTAAAAACACATAAACCCCCTAAAAACCTAAAAACTGCTGAAAACCGGAAAAACTCTTTAAAACCCTAAAATCACTCAAAATTGATAAGTACATAAAAACCTATAATAATCATAAAAAATATCCCTAACATCTCTTAAAACATGAAAAACCCAAACCCCCCCAAAACTGCAATAAAAACATTAAAAACCTAAAAACACATACAACCCCTAAGAAGCTAAAAATGCTAAAAAACCATAAAAATACAATAAAAAACACAAAACCCCCTTAAAATCTATAACATCCCGAAAAGCCTAAAAACCCACTAAAACCCCTAAAAAATCACTACAAACTCTAACAAATTTTATAATCCATAAATAGAATCCCCTAAAACCCAAAAAAACAATAAAAGCCCTAAAAAACCTTAATATTCCCCAAACCCCTAAAAACCATGAAAATCCTAAAAAATTCATGAAATCTATAAAAATGTAAATACCATAAAAACCCAGAAATTTCAAAACAAAACCTTCAAAACCTAAAAACACTTAAAACCCATAGAAAACCTAAATAAAACTAAAAACCATAAAAACCCTAAAAACCCAAAAAAACCCTCAGAACGTGGAAAAACCTGGAAAACCCCCTAAAAAATAAAAATCCTTTAAATGCCAAAAAAATAAAAAACTTTAAAAACCTAAAAAAACCTTAAAAATACCAAGACCTTCAAAACCCCAAAAAAATGAATGAAAATAAAAAAACAAAAAATCCCTCAAACTTCCTAAAATAAAAATAACATAAAAATGCTTAAAAAGACTAAAAATCCATAAAGACATAAAAAACACTAAAAACATGAAAACCCCTAAGAAAACCATAAAATCCTAAAAAATTTCAATTCTTAAAAAATATTTGAAAAACCCTAAGAACCCCGTAAAACCCATTAAAATCCCTAAAAGCTCACGAAACCCTTAAAATTCGTTAAAAACGCTAAAAAAATTGAACCCCTAAAAATTGAAAACAAACTCTGCAAACCATAAAACCCTTAAAATTTAAAAACTCCTAAAATAAAATATAATAGAAAATCCATGAAAAATCAAAAAACCCTAAACCCCTAAAAATCCCTACATACCCTAAAAAACATAAAATTTGATAAAATCCCTAAAAATACCTAAAAACATAAAAACCCTATAGACCTATGAAAAAATTAAGAAAAACGTAAAAATGTAAAAACACTTAAAACCCCTAAAAACATAAAAAACCCCAAAAACATTAAAATCCCTACAAAATAGAAAACCCATCAAAATCCCTAAAACAAAAACGCCATAACAATTTCAAAATCCACTTAAAACCCCTAAAAAAAATAAAAAACGTTAAAAAACCAAAAATAACCTAAAACCCTAAATCTCCAAAAAAATTCATAAACCCATATAAACCTTAAAACCCCCAAAAACGTTTAAAAACCCTAAAATAACTAATAACTCTAAACACCCTTTATATCCCTAAAATATTAAAGCACTCCAAAACCCTTAAAAGTACTATAAAAAAAATCGAAAACCCAAAAAAATCAGTATAAACCCAAAAAAATCATAAATCTTTGAAATTCCCTAAAAATCCTAAAAAACACTAAAAAGATCAATAAAAACCCAAAAAGTCTAAATAAAATCCTAAAAACTATGTAAAATAATAAGAAAACCATATAAAAATAAAAACCAATTCAAACCCGTAAAAACATAAAAATGATAAAATAATAAACACCCCCCCAAAAGACCCAAAGTACCATAAAAACTATAAAAACCATGAAACCCCCAAAAGCCTTTTAAATCCCCAAAGTCTAAAAAATTTTCTAAAAACAATAAAATATAAAAAAAAGCATTAAAATTCAAAAAAATGGTATAACACTCTAAAACCCATAAAAACACTAAAAACATCCAAGAAAACAAAAAAACCAAAAAAACCAGTAAAAACCCTAAAAACACTAAAAACCTTAAAAACCCTCAAAATCCATAAAAACAATAAAAACAAAAACAAGTACTAAAAAGATCTAAAATCCATAAAAACATAATTAACCATAAAACCCCTAAAAATATAATAAAACCTTAAAAAACAATTAAACTCCTAAAAATAGAAAATTTGAAAAAAACCCGTAAACCCTTAAAATCCTTAAAAACTCTAAAACCCATAAAAGATAATAAAAATCCCCAATAATCCCTAAAAAAATAAAAAAACTATAAAATCAATAAAAACCAAAGAAAAACTCAAAAACATTAAAACCCTTAAACTCCCCAAAACATAAAAATGCTAAATATCTTAAAAGATACTAAAAGCTCCAAAACACATAAAAACCCTAAAAACCCTAAAAACCATAAAAACACAAAAAACACTAAAAACCATTGAACAACCAAAAAACCACCAAAAACTATTAAAACCCAATAAACCATTAAAAATGTTAAAACACTCTAAAACCCTTTAAACCAAAAAAAAAATAAAAACATCTGAAAACCCAAGAAAACCATAAAACACTAACAACTCTAAAAATTAAAAAAACCCTCAAAATCACTAATAACTCTAAAAAACATTAAAAAAATAAAAAATCCCTAAAAATACCTAACAAATGTAAACATCACTAAAACCCTGTAAAAACATAAGAAAACCATAAAATCATTAAAAAACTAAAATCCCTTAACCAAAAAAACCCTAAGACTCTAAAAACCCTAAAATCCATCAAAATTCCTAAACACCCTAAAAACCGATAAAAACCCAAAAAATCCCAAAAAACCATAAAAATTTAAAACACACTAAATACCCTAACAAACTACAAGAAAACCATAAAAACCTAAAAACAATTAAAATCACTAAAAACCTAAAAAATCTAAAAATCCCAAAAGGAACATAAACCACTAAAACACCCTAAAAACCATAAACCCCCTAAAAACCATAAAAATCCCAAAACACCCATAAAAACCTTAAGAACCGACTAGAACTATAGAAACCATTTAAACTCCTAAAACCACTATGAAAAATAAAAAACATTAAAACCCTAAAAAACTCATAAAACACAAAAAACCTATAAAAAACATAAAAACCATAGAACCCTCATAATACCTAAAAACCCTAAAAACCCATAAAAATTAAAAAATACCTAAAAATTCCTATAAACGTAAAACACCTAAAACCCATAAAAATATAAAAAAACCATTAAAACAAAAAATATTTAAACCCCTTAAAATCTAAAAAGCACTAAAACACATAAAAACCATAAAACACTTCAAAATCCCTAAAAACCCTAAAAACCTGAAAATCTTAAAAAAATCCCTAAACTCCATAAAAATGTAAAATATCCTAAAAACCCTAAGAAAACATTAAAAAAATAACAACTCCTAAAACCACTAAAAACCTAAAAAAGCTAAAAACCATAAAAGACTATTAAAACCATAATACCCCAAAAACCATAAAACCCCTAAAAACCATAAAAACTATTAATTACCATTTAAACCGGAAAACACAATAAAAAATAAAAAAACCCTAAACCCTTAAAAACCTATAAATACTCTAAAACCCCTAAAATCCAAAAAGCCCTAAAAAACATAAAACTCCTAAAAATCCCTAAAAATCCCAAAAAACATAAAAAATCCCCAAAAACCTGAATAACATAATGAAAACTTAAAAAGCAATATAAAATTAAAACCCTAAAAACATAAAAAAACCAGAAAACCAGAAAACCCTAAAAACACTACAAACCCAAGAAAACCATAAAAACCATAAAAATAATAAAAAATACTAAAAAATTCACCAAAATATAAAAAAACATAAATACCATGAAAAACCCTAAGAAAACCATAAAAATGTATAACCACATAAAACCAATAAAAACATTAAAAGAAAAAACCCCATGAAAATCCCTAAAAAACATAAAAATACCTAAATATTTATAAAAATGTAAAACCCCTTAAAACCACTAAAAACAATAAGAAAATATCAAAAACTAAAAAACAATTAAAACCCCTAAATATATAAAAATACTAAAAATATATAAAACCCTCAATCCCAAAAAACCATAAATCCCCTAAAAACGATAACTAACCCAAAAACCTATAAAACCCAAAAACCACTAAAATGTTTAAAACCCTTTAAAAACCGATAAATTCTTAAAAGTACTAAAATACCTTAAAACCCTAAAAGAATAAAAAAACATAAAACCTAATAAAACCATTAAATATCTAAAAACCTTAAAAAAATCCTAAAAACTTTAAAAATCCTTAAAAACCTTAAAAACCATAGAAATCCTAAAAATCCCTAAAAATCCTTAAAAAGAAAAAAAATCCAAAAAACCTAGAAAAACCCTATGAAAACCTTAAAAATTTTAATACACTTAAAACCTAGATAACTATAAAATCCGTAAAAACCCTTAGTATCCCTAAGAAATCTAAAAACTATAAAAATCCATAAAATCACTAAAAATATAAAAACAATAAAAATCTGAAAACCCCATAAGAAAACCTCAAAATTATAAAACCAATTAAAAATCATAAAAACCTAAAAATATTAAAAACATAAATCCCATAAAAGATACCAATACCCTGAAAAGTCCCTAAAAACCATAAAACCCCTAAAAAAATTATAATCCCCAAAAACAAATTCCTTGCAAAAACACCCTAAAAACCATTAAAAACCTTAAAGATGAGTAAATATTCTAAAAAAGATTTAAACCCCTTAAAAAATTAAAAAACACTAAAAACCATAAAACTCCTAAAAAAAATTATAAACCCTAAAACTGTAAAAAAACCCATCAAAATATTTAGAACCCTAAAAAACCCTCAAAACTCTCAAAATCCCTATGAAACTTAAAGAACATTAATGATCTAAAAAATAACTATAAATCCCTAAAAAACATAAAATACACAAACACCATGAAAAACCCATAAGAAAACATTAAAATAAAAAAAAAACATAAAACCCCTAAAAATACAATGAAGGGTAAAAAAACCTATAACCCTTTAAACTGCTAAAAAACACTAAAAATGATAAAAATCCATAAAATCCTAAAACACTCATAAAAAATCAAGAGGTTGTAAAAAACCATAAAAAACTAAAAAATGTTATAAAACTGAAAAATCCTATAAAATCCTAGAACCCAAAGAAACAAAAAACACTAAATGAACATAAAATCCATAAAACCCCTAAAATCCATAAACACCAATAGAAACCTCAAAAAACCATAAAACCTAGAAAAACCATAAAGATCCACTAAAAACAATGAAAACACTTTAAACCCCTAAAAAAATTTAATAACTCTCAAAACCCTTACAACCCCTAAAAACTAAAAACCCATAATACCCATAAAATCCATAAACACCTAAAAAACTGTAAAACCCCAAATAATCACTGAAAACCATTAAAACCATAAAAATATTTAAAATTACCATAAAATACCTAAAAACATAGATATCCCAAAAACCATGAAAACTCCTAATAAATCCATAAAACGTAAAAAAAACATAAAACACCTAAAACCTAAAAAACCCAATAAATGCTAAAACCCCTAAAATACATAAAAACCGTAATATCTTCTAAAAACCCTCAAAATCCTTAAAAACCATAAATATAATAAAAATAAATAGAACCCCTTGAAATG
The DNA here is from genome assembly GCA_963277665.1 of Viscum album. Lineage (NCBI taxonomy): Eukaryota > Viridiplantae > Streptophyta > Magnoliopsida > Santalales > Viscaceae > Viscum > Viscum album. The sequence continues at coordinate 29,589 of CAUJRU010002583.1, forward strand.
AAAAAACCATAAAAACCCAAAAAAACCCTAAGAAAACCATAAAACCTTAGAAAACTTAAAACCCCAAAAAACATAAAAAATTCTAAAAACCCATAAAAACCTAAAAATTCATAAAGACACTAAATACCCTTAAAACATAAAAACACCTAAAAACCCACCATTAACTACAAGAACCATTTATTCCCCTAATAATGTAAAAAAATAAAAAAACCATAAAAAACTTGAAAAATCCCAAACCCCCAAAAAACAATAAAAATCAAAAAAACCCCAAAACCCCTCATATCTTTAAAAACTCAAAAAAAAACCATAAAATTAATCAAAAAATCCCTAAAAATCCCTAAAAACAAAACTAAAATCCTTAAACCCAAAAAACCCAATGAAATCATTAAAAACTAAAAACACTTGAAACCCCATAAAACTAAAAAATGCAGAAACCCAAAAACCCCTAAAAACCCCAAAACCCTCAAAATCAATACAACATATAAAAAACATTATCAATCCATAAAATTGTAAAAAACCCGAAAAAACCAGAAAAACCAGAAAAACCATATGAAAACCTTGAAATCCTAAAAACACTTAAATCCCCTAAAAATCTTAGAAAAAACATAAAACCCCTATATACCTTAAATATCCCTTAAAATCCCTTAAAACCATAATATCCTTAAAAAAACTTAAGAAATTTAGAAAACAAAAAAACCCTAAAATCCATTAAAAATATAAAAACAAACTAAACCTCTAAAAGATTAAAATACTCTAAATAAGCATTAAAATCCAAATAAACATTAAAAACCCTAAAAACCCAAAAAACCTTAAAAACCCTAAATAACCTAAATTAACTCAAAATAACTAGAAACCCCAAAATCTAATAGACCATAAAATATCCCTAAAAATCCATAAAAATGCTTAAATTTTAAAAAACCATAAACCATTAAAAACCCCTTAGAATACCATAAAAACCTAAAAAAACTTAATTACCTACAAAATACTTAAAAATGATTAAAATCATAAAAACCCATAAAAAGACACTAGTGACCCCAAAGAACCATAAAAACCCAAAAAAACCATTAAAAACCCTAACAACCCATAAAAACAAAAAAAAAACTAAAACTCTAAAACCCCATTAAATCCCTAAAAACAAGAAAAAACCATAAAACTCGAAAACTCTAAAAAATCTAAAAACCCTCAAAATCTCCCAAAACACTAAAAACCATAAATATAATAAGGATCCCAAAAAATACTTGAAATATTAGAAACTCTATGAATGATGAAAAATACTAATAAATCCTTAAAATAAATTAAGAAAATCCTAAAAAACCTAAAAATTCTTAAAAACTGAAAAATACTAAAAAACCCTAAAAACATTAAAATCCCTAAAAACCCATAAAAATCCTAAAAGGACCCTAAAAATACCTAAAAATGAAAAACCCCCAAAAACCTAAACAAAACAAAAAAAACATAAAAACCTAAAACACTTAAAACAGATAAAAAGAAAAAAATACTGAAACCCATAAAAACTAAAAAGATAACCTAAAATCTCCTAAATCTATAAAAACAAAAATAAACCATAAAAATACCTAAAACCCCATAAAAACCCTAAAGGAAATGAAAAACATAAAAAATCTAAAAATTCATGAAAATCCTAAAAACTCAAACAAATTTCGAAAGACTAAAAAAACCCTAAAAACCCCTAAAAACAAAAAAACCCCGAAAAATCCATAAAATAGTAAAAATTCATAAAAATAATAAAACCCCTAAAATAAATAAGATCCTGAGGTGACCAAGAGATGGAAACTTTATCTCTTGGTGGCTCTTTCTCGCCATGGCACTCCTTCGAGTATGGAGCTTCGACGCTTTTGGATAGGGGGTGCTTACCCCCTTGGCGGTTTCAGCTTGCTCTGGCAGATCATGGTGGTGTCGGTCATTGGCGGTGGTGACTTTCAACTGCTCAGCGGTGATGCGGTCCCCTCAGAGCGGAAAGACCTTCGGCGTTGGTCTTCGGCAGAGATCTGGATCTGGCTTTCGGTGGGTCTGGTCTGTGCAGTTGCAGACAGATACAGGGGGTCTCAATGTTGGTTCGGGATGGCTCCAAGTGTGAACGACATCACATATGATGGAACTCCTTGTGAGTGTGCTTGGGTTTTGTTGGGCTTGGATCCTTCACGAGCTTCTCCAGTCTTAGATCGGTCAGATCTGGTTTGCAGTGAAGCTGATGACTACATGGCAGTCATAATCCTTGATGGGAATCATCCGTGGTTCAAGGTTGACTTTGCAGATCTAGGTTTACCATGGGCAGATCGGAGTTGGGTGCCTCAACGACGATGCGGTCTTGGAAAGGAGGCGTGAACAAGGTCGGACTGGAAGGATTTGGCGTAGAGGATGAATTTCGGGATCTTCTGGATTTGCAATCATTGGATGTCGGTCAACTATGCCGATTTACTGCCTCGGTTCTTGGATTCTCCCTTGATGATGATTCAAATCTGGTATGTTTCCTCTTCCCTGGCGTTGATTCTGCGAATTTTCTCTGGTTTTGTTGTTTTGTTGGTTCGTGGACTATTGATATGTGGGTTCAATCTGCTTCTATGGATCGTTTTTCTGGTGGCTTGGTTTGTTGGTTGCATTTCTCATATGGTTATGGTTCCGATTGAGCTGCTGATTGAGATGGTTATTTTTTTCTTGACGGTTTTGATGATGCTATGGGGTTTGGTGTGGGTTGATGCTGGTAATGATTTCTGGAATTGGAGATTTTTGATGCTTGATACGGCCTGGTTGAAAGTGGAATGGTTGGGTGGTTTTAATTTCTGTGAAGAAAATGCTGGTTCCTTGATTGGCTGTGATGTTGGATATGGCTGGATGTTTGGCTATGAGTTTTTGATAGGGATAGATTGCTGTGGATGGTTTGGTAGTGGGCATTTTCTTATGCTGGCTGTTGGTAGGGAAGAAGAGTTGCTGGGGTCTGGAGGTTGGTTGGTGCTAAGGCTGTTTTTTCTGTTTGCCTGGGTGATGTTGTTGGAGATGGTGTTGAGGGATGTTGTGGCTGTGATGACTGGATTATGCTGGATAGTGGAATTGGTGAGATTGAAGGCTGGTCGTTGCTTGGTTGTGAGCTGCTGGATGCCGATTGCTGCTGGTGATGATGATGGTGTTGTTGTGTTTGGCTTTGTGTGTCCTTTTTGTCTTGTTTTAATTTTTCTTTTTTGGGGGTCTTTTGTGTCTTGGGTGTAAGGGTTTTTTGGGTGTGGGTCATTTGACCCCTCCCCTCCCTTGTCTGCTGTGTCTTTTTTCTCTTAATAAAATTGGGGGGGGGGGGGGGGTCGGGAATAGCCCGATCCTCGCATCTTCTTTACCCTAAAATACCTAAAAATTTAAAAACCCTCAAAACCCCAAAAACCCTAAGAGCCCTTTAAAAAACTAGAAACTCATAAAACCCATATAAAACATAAAAAACACTAAAAACCTAAAACCACATAGAATCCTAAAAACCACAATACCCCCCAAAATCCCTAAAAAACCTAAAAACAATAAAAATCCTAAAAACCCTAAAAATCCCTAAAAATATAAAAAGCCCATAAAAACCTCTAAAACCCCGAAGAAAACCTTAAAACCCAAAAGTAGTTAAAACACCCCAAAAATATAGAAAATGATAAAACCCCTAAAACCCTAAAATAACATAAAACCCTAAAAACACTAAAGCCCATAAAAGCTCCTAGAAACCATTTCAACCCCTAAAAACTCTAAAACCCACTAAAATATCTAAAAACCCTTTAAACCCCTAAAAATGTTAAAACTCTAAAAAACCTTAAAAGCCCTAAAAAACTATAAAAAATCCCTAAAACACAAAAAAATAACCATAAAACCAAAAAAACATTGAAAACCATAAAAAAACATAAAAAAACATAAAAAAACATAAAAAAACAAAACAAATCAGTAAAATCCTAAAAATCCATGAAATCCTAAAAAACATAAAAAACCATAAAATCCCTAAAATTACCTAATAAAACCATAAAATGTAAGAACACATAAAACTCCAAAAAAACTTAAAAATATTAAAAACCATAAAAAATTCAAGAATCTCGAAAAAAACCCTAAATACCCTCAAAATTCATCCAAAACCTAAAAGCAATAAAAATCCGAAAAATACTAAAAAATCCGAAAAAACATAAAAATCATAAAACCAAAAAAAATCCCTAAGAAAACCTTAAAAATATAAAAACTATTAAAACTCCTAAAACAAAAAAATTCTAAAAAAACCTAGAGACCCTAAAAGACCCTAAAAACCTCTAAAAAACAAAAAACCTTAGAAACCATAAAAACCCATAAAAATACCAAAACCCACTAAAAACTCTAAAAACCCATTAAACCCCTAAAAATGATAAAGAACTTTCAAAAACCATAAAAACCCTTAAAACTCAAACAAAACCCTACCAACCCAAAAAACCATAAAAAGAATAAAAACACAAAAACCTTAAAAATCCCTAAACCCCCAAAAAATAATTTTTTTTGGAAAAGCCAATAAATTCGCAAAAAACGCAAAAAACACTAAAAACACTAAAACCCTAATAAAACCTTAAAACCCAAAAAATTATTAAAACCCATAAATAATTTATAAAGACCCAAATAACCCTAAGAAACTTTAAAAACACTAAAAAGTCCCTAAAAACCCTAAAAACCAAAAAAAAACCAAAAAATCCAAAAAATCCCAGAAATCCCCTAAAAATGTAAATAACTTAAAAACCCTATAAATCCTAAAAACCCATTGAAAACCTTAAAAACCTAAAAATAGAAGAAAACCTTAAAAACCATATAACTAATAAAACCCTTAATATCCATGATAAACTAAAACCCTCAAAATTCTTAAAACCCTAAAAACCCATAAAAATCCAAGAAATCCCTAAAACCCTTAAAAAATTGTAAAACCCTAAAACCATGAAAACACATATGAAACCCTTAAAAAAATAACACTTTAAACCCCTAAAAACCTAAAAATGTTTAAAACCCTAAAAATATTAAAATACCTAAAAACCTTAAGACCATCAAAATCTCTAAAAAAATTAAAAAACTATAAAAATCCTAAAAAAGACCTAAAATACATAAAAAAATAAAAAACCCTAAAAACCATGAAAGATGATATGAAAACCATTAACACCATAAAACACTAAAAACACTAAAAACCATAAAGAACCTAAAAAAACCTAAAAGGATAAAAGACCCAAAAAAACATAAAACCCCTAAAAACCATAAAACACGTAAAAACCATAAAAACATTAGAAACCCATAAAATCCTAAAAGCCCACTAAAAAATATAAATACCCTTTCAATCCCATAAAAGGTTAAAAACTCTAAAACCCCATAAAAAACTGAATAAATAAAAAAACCCCTAAAAATCCAAAAACTAAAGAAACCTAAAAACCCTAAAAAACCCTAAAAAACGTGAATACCTAAAATTTTCTAAAGAGCTTAAAACCTCTAAAAACAAAAAAAAACCCTAAAACCAAAAAAATCCATAAAATCCCACAAAAACCCTAAAAACCACTGAAAAATATATAAACATTTAAACTCTAAAGAACATTAAAAACTATAAGGAACCTTAAAATCCCTAAAAAACTAAAAAAAATCCTAAAATCCCAAAAAACCAAAAAAAACCCTAAAACCATAAAACCCCATAAAAAACCAAAAATTCACTAAATACCAAAAAAACCAAAAAAACCTATGAAATCCATAAAAAACCTAATAAAAATAAAAAAACCATGACATCTTTGAAAACCCATTATAAATATTTAAAAACATAATAATAGATAAAACTCATAAAAAACATAAAAAATAATAAAAACCCTAAATCCATAAACAACCCTAAAACCCCTAAAAATCTCTAAAAACCCTAAAAATCCATAAAAATTCCAAAACTCCCTTAAAACCCCAAAAAACATTAAAATAAAATAAAACCCAAGAACACTAAGAAAACCATAAAAACATAAAAAACATAAATTCCCTAAAAACCATAAAACCCCTTAAAACCCCTAAATCACCTTAAAAATATTAAAAAACCATAAAACCCCATAAAAACCCAAAACCCACTAGAAATTATAAAATCACTTTAAACACCTAAAAAGTTAAAAACTCCAAAAAATATTAAAACCCCTAAAACTCAAAAAACCAAAAAACTAAAAAATAACCATCAATGCACTTAAAACAGTAATACCCCTAAAAACACTAAAATCCAATAGTACCTTAAAAAATTTAAAATTCTTAAAAATCCTAAAGAATACCTAAATACGTAAAAACCCTAAAAACCCAGAGACAACCTTAAAAACATTAAACCACATAAAACCCCAAAAAACATGAAAAATGATAATATGCCCAAAACCCAAAAGACTCTCAAAATCCCTAAAAATGCTAAAAACCCTTTAAAATTATAAAAAACCCTAAACATCCCTAAGAGCATAAAAATACTAAAAACCATAAAAACACCTAGAACACCTAAAAACCTAAAAAATGTAAAACAATAAAATACCATAAAAAACCTAAAACCCCAAAAAACCAGAAACACCCCTAAAATCATTAAAAACCCCAAAAACCCATCAACCCCAAAAAAATCCACTAAAAATATAAAAACACTTTAAACCCCTAAAAGGTTAAAAATCCTAAAAAACTGTTAAACTCAAAAAAACTCATAAAATCTAAAAGGCCATAAAAATAAAAAAACCATAAAACACTATAACTTAAAAAAATCCCTAAAACCCATAAAAAATCCTAAAAATCATTTAAAATCTCTACAAATCCATAAAATATAAAAATACCTAAAAACCGTGAAAACACCTAAGAAATCCTTATAATCCTAAAAAACTTAGAACCCATAAAAAGCCTAAAAAAATTATAAAAACCCTAAAAAACCAAAAATCCCATGACCCCCCCCCCAAATACCTAAAAAGTATTAAACTATAAAAATCCTAAAAAACCCCAAAACCCCAAAAAATGTAAAACCCCCAAAAATATTGAAAAACACAATAAAAACCATAAAACCAAAAAATATTTATACCCCTAAAAAAATAAAAATTCTAAAGTCCCTTAAAACCCATAAAAGACACTAAAACCCTAAAAACCATTGAATCCTTAAAAACCCATACAAAACCTAAAAACCCACTAAAAAATCTGAACACCCTTTAAAACCCTAAAAAAATTAAGACACTAAAAACCTTAAAACCACTAAAAAACAATAAAAACCTAAAAACCCAAAAACAAAAAAAACCCATCAAACAAAAAACACCTCAAAATCCCTAAAAATGCTAAAAACAATAAAATCATAAAAAATATAAAAATCAAGGAAAATGTAAAACAAATGATTAAAACACTAAAAAAACACTACAGAATCTTTAGAAACTACTAACACTTGAAACTCCTAAAAATCATAAAAATTGATAAAAACCCTAAAACCCCTAAAACCCTAAAAACCATAAAACCTGTGAAAATACCTAAAAACCCTAAAAAACCATAAAAACCCTAAAATCCCTAAAAACATAAAAACCCTAAAACCTCTGAAAAACCCTAAGAAAAAAAAATAAAAACCTAAAAGAAATTAAAAATCCTAAAACCTAAAAAAACAAAAAATTCTGAAGACAACCTAAATATACCCTAAAAAATATAAATTCCTAAAACCCATAAAAACCACTAAAAACCTTAAAACCTATAATAACCCAAAAACCCAAAAACCCCAAAAACACAAAAACCCCTAAAAACCCAAAAAAACCTCCAAATCTATAAAAAAATATAAAAGAAAAATAATCATAAAAATATATAAAAATTCTTCAAAAAATAAAAATCATAAAAAACTCATAAAAACTCGATGAAAACCTTAAAAACCTAAAAACAATTAATACCCCCATAAGCCTAAAAATTTTAAAACCCTAAAACCCCACAAAAACACACTAAAACCCCCCCAAAAAAACCATAAACCCCCATTAAAACCATAACAACCAAATAAAAACTCTGAATTCCTATTAAAACCATAGAAAATAAAAAAAACCATAAAACCATAAAACCCCTAAAAAGATACCAAGAACCATAAAAGGATACAAAGAACCCTAAAAATACCTAAAACCCCTAAAAACCCTAAAACAATAAAAATATTATTAATGTCATAAAAATCATTAAAAATCTGGAAAATCCCTGTGAAAACCATAAAAACCATAACAAACTTAAAACTTCTAAAAAACCTAATATCTCTAAAAACCTTAATGTACTAAAATCCCAAAACCCCTCCAAATCCATAAAAACCCTAAAACCCATAAAAATACTAAACACACCCCAATAATCCCTTAAAAACAAAAAACCCCTAAAATCAAGAAAACCCCTAAGAAAAATATAAATATCTAAAACACTGAAAACCCATAAAACTCTAAAAAAATGTTAAAACCCCACGAAACCCAATAAATACAATAAAAAATTATAAAAATCCTAAAATTCATAAAACCCTATAAACCTTAAAACACCTGAAACCCATAAAAACCATAAAAATCACTAAAAACAAAAAAAAATTATAAAAGACATAAAAACAATAAAAAATCAAAAATATCCATAAAACCTAAAAAATATATAAATAACCTAAAAACCCAAAAAAACCAAAAAACCCAAAATAACACATAAAAACCTAAAAATGATAAAAATACTACAAATCCCTAAAAATACCAAAATACATAAAAAACCTTTAAAACACTAGAAAACACTAAAAACCCCTTAAAACCTAAAAACTCTTTAAATAACAAAAAACCCTAATAATTGTAAAACCTTAAAAACCGTTATATCCATAAAAACCCTTACCCCCCAATCCCTAAAAATTGTAAAAAAAACTATAAAATCCTAAAAACCACTAAAAATTCCTTAAAATGTTAAAAACCGTAAAACCCCTTAAAATCCCATAGAAAACAACAAAACCCCAAAAAAACTTAAATCCCAAAAAACCCCAAAAACCCAAAAACCCTAAAAACAATAAACACCACAACAAACATAAAAAGGCCTTAAAAACACGTAAAACCCATAAATACCCTAAAAACAGTAAAAACCCTAAAATTAAATGAAAACCCTAAAACCATTAAAAACTCTAAGAACCCTTTTAAAACCATAAACATGTTAAGAAACTCTAAAAACCATAAATACATATAAAACCTTCAAAAAACCCTAAAACCGGAAAACACCATAAAACCCTAACACCCCTTAATACCATCAAGGTACCTATAAAACCAACAAAATCCAAAAAATCCAAAAAAATCCCTGAAATTCATAAAAAAATAAAACCCCCAAAAATCCATGAAAACCCCTATAAAAATATTAAAACCTAAAAACACTTAAAAGCACTTAAAACATAAAAAATACTAAAACCGAAAAAGCCATGAAAACCGAAAAACACCCGTAAATACCCTAAAAATCCAAAAACACCGAAAAACAATATAAATTCTAAAAATCCATAAACATATAAAAACCCTAACCCCCCCCCCCAAAAAAAATCCAAATAAACCTTTATAAACCTAAAAAACCATGAAACCCCTAAAAAGCGTGAAAATGCTCGAAACCTTAAAAAAACCTAAAACCAATAAAGACCATAAAAACCTTAAAACCCCTAAAAACTCATAACCCCACTAAAAACTATAAAATAAAGTTAAACCTTTAATAACATTAAAGAATAATAAAAAACCATTAAACCCTTGAAAACTCAAAAAAACACCTAAAAACCCAAGAAAACCCAAAAAACCCCGAAAAACACTAAAAACACTCAAAATCCATAAATATCCAAAAAACCATAAAAATCCTAAAAAAATCCAATAAATCCATTAAAAAGAATAAATACTCTAAAACCCTGAAAACCCCTAGTACAATCTTAAAAACCTCAAAACAATAATCTCCCATAAAACCCTAAAAATCTATAAAACCCTAAAAATATATGAAAACCCAAAAAATCCCTAAAATAACCTTAAAATGTAAAAAACTCTGAAAACCAAAAGAAAAACATAAAAACCTAATATCTTTTAAGACCCCTAAGAACCATTAAATTTAAAAAAAAACCTGACATACCTTAGACTACAAACCCCTAAAAATTCTTAAATACCCTAAAAACCATAAAAATCCTAAAAAATCCCTCAAAAAACCCTAAAAACGTAAAAAAAATAAAAACCCATAGAAAAAAATTAAACCCTTCAAACAATTTATACCGCTAAAAACAAAAAATGGTAAAAAATCTAAAAAACCCTAAAAACCCTAAAACCCCAAAAAACCATCAAAATTCCTAAAAACCCTAAATAATCATAAAAATATTAAAGAATCCCTAAAATCCACAAAAATTTCAAAAACTGTAAAAACACAAAAAATTGATAATAAAAAATTAAAAATTAAGAAAACTTAAAATCCCTAAAACCAAAAAAATGATAAAAACCTAAAATCCCTAAAAACACCAAAAAACCATTGAACACAAAAAAATAATATAAACCCCTAAATCCTTAAAAAAAACTAAAAACCCATAAAATACTCAAAACCCACTAAAAACTATAAAAAATATTTAAACCCTAAAAATGATTAAAACTCTAAAAACCAAAAAACCCTAAAAACTCAAAAAACCCTAAAAATCAAAACAACAAAAAATAGTAAAACTATAAAAACAGTAAAACTATAAAAACCCTTTAAACTCCAAAAAATGATAAAAACTTTCAAAAAATATTAAAAACCCAAAAAACTCCAAAAAAAACCCTAAAACCAAAAAAACCAAATAATACATATAAACCAAAAAAATCTTATAAATCATGAAAATCCCTAAAAATCCCTAAAGTCATAAAAACCCTAAAAACCAAGAAAAACCATAAGAAAACCTTAAATCACTAAAAAATATTAAAACCCAAAAAAACATAAAAAATGATAAAAACCAAAAAAACACTAAAACCCTAAACAACCTAAAGAACCATCAAAATCCATAAAACACTAAAAACTATAAAAATCCTATAGAATTTCTAAAAATCACCAAAATAATAAAAAAATTAAAAACAATTGAAAACCCCTATGAAATCCTTTAAAACAAAAAACACTTAAAATCACTAAAATACCAAACACTATCTAAAAACCCTAGAACCACCTAAAAACCTATAAACCCCTAAATCCGAAAAAATCCTTAAAAACCACGTGAAACTCTAAAAACCCTTTAAACAACTAAAAACATTATAAATCCCTAAAAATCATAATACCCCAATATACTCAAAAAATCATAAAAACACAAATAAAATCATAAAAGCCTTCTAACCCTAAAATACCTAAACCCTCAATAACCCTAAGAACCATCATAATCCAGTAAAGCCTTATAAACCCCTAAAACCTTAAAAATGCTCAAAACCAATTAAAATCCTCAAAACCCAGAAAAAACTTTAAAAACCATTTATACCCTAAAAATTATTAAAACTCTAAAAACGAAAAATCCCTAAAAACTCAAAAAAACATAAAAATCAAAACAACAAACAAAAAAACCATAAAACTCAAAAACAACCCTACCCCCAAACCACTGAGGTCTTAAAAATCTCCAAAAAACCTAATGAGACTCTAAAACCCCTAAAAACATAAATACCCCTATAAACCTTAATAGCCCTAAAAATCCATAAAAACACAAAGAACACTAAAACTCTAAAAATTCTTTAAACTCCAAAAGTTGATAATTTTTTTCAAAAAATCTTAAAAACCGAAAAAACTCAAAAAAACCCTAAAACCCAAAAAACCAAATAATACTAATAAATAAAAATAACCAGATATATAAATCCTGAAAATACCTAAAAATCCCAAAAGACATAAAAACCCTAAACACTTAGATAACCAGAAGAAAACCTTAAATCGCTAAAAAAATTTAAAACCCAAAAAATATAGCATATGAAAAAAACCATAAAAACACTAAAACCCTAAATAACCCTAAGAACCATCAAAATCCATAAAAACTATAAAAACCATAAAAATCATATAGAATCCCTAAAAATCGTTAAAATCATAAAAAATAAAAATCCATTAAAAACACCTGTGAAAACCATTAAAACCATGAAACACTAAAAATCACAAAAATACCTAAAACCATCTAAAAACCCTAAAACCACCTAAAAACCTAAAAACCCCTAAAACCCATAAAATCCCAAAAAACCACATAAAACACTAAAAACCCTTTAATCCACTAAAAACATTATAAATCCCTAAAAAATCATAAAACACCAAAATACACAAAAAAACATAAAAACACTAAAAAATCATAAAAATCCTTATAATCTTAAAAACCCTAAACCCTCAAAATACCAAAAAATAATAAAATCCCAAGAAATACCGTATTTTTTTTGGAAAAATCCTTAAAAATGTAAAAATCCATAAAATCTCTGAAAACACTAAGAAAACCTAAAACACTAAAAACAATTAAAAACCCTAAAAAACTTAATTTTTTTAAAATCCATAAAAACCATAAAACCCCTAAAAACTCTAAAACACCCCTAAAAAAATCAAAATCCCTAAAAACAATAAAAGTTATAAAAAAAATAAAATAGCTCTAAAAATACATGAAACATAAAAACCCCTAAAACCCCTTGACACCCCTACGAAATCCTTAAAACCATAAAAACACTTAAAACACATAAAAACCTAAAAACCACTATAAACCAAAATACCCCTAAAAAGTCAGTACAAATTCATAAAACCATAAAACCCTCATGACCGTGGAAACTATAAAAACACATAAAAACCCCAAAAAATCCACTAAAACTATAAAAACCATTTAAAACCTTAAAAAACGTAAAAAATTGAAAAAAAACAAAAAAACCCCTAAAAAATAAATAAAATAAAAAAACCCGAAAACCATAAAGACCTTAAAAACCTTAAAAACCCTTAAAAACCCTCAAAATCATGAACCACCTGAAAACTCATAAAAATAAAAAAACATTAAGAATCATTAAAATCATAAAAACCCTGAAAACCCCTAAGAAAATTTTAAAATCCTAAAAACAATTAAAATCCCTAAATACCCAAAAAAACTAAAACACTAAAAACCAAAGAAACCCTAAATACCATAAAAAACCTCTTAAAACATTGAATATCAAAAAAACAAATAGAAATGCTAAAAAACAGCTAAAAACTCAAAAATTCAATTTAAACACCTAAAAACAGTAACAAAATCTAAAAACCACAAAACCTAAAAAAACTCAAAAAATCCCTAAACCCCCTAGAAACCTTTAAAACCTTAAAAAAACATAAAAACTCTCAAAATACTTAAAACCCTAATAAACCATAAAATTCGTTAAAAAATCCCCAATAATCCAGAAACCCTAAAAAACCCTAAACTGCCTCAAAACCCTAAAACACCTAGAAAACCATAAAAATACTGAAAAATCCCTTTAAATTCCTAAAAATGTAAAAAACCTGAAAACCCCTAAGAAATACTTAAAAACATAAAAATGAAAAAAACCACAAAAAACCTAAAAATGTTAAAATCCCAAAAACCCTAAAAATACACTAAAAACCCTAAATCCCTAAAAACCATAAAACCGTCCTATAAACATTAAAAACATTAAAAACCCCTAAACCCCCCATAAAACATTAAAAACACTAAATACTATAAAAACCCTTTAAACCCCTAATAAAATTTCAAATCAGTAAAAAACAAAAATTTCCCAAATAATGAAAAAACCCCTAAAATCTAAAAAAGACCATAAATCCCTAAAAACCCTAAAAACCATGAATATCCCCAAAATCTCTAAAACCCCTAAAAACAATAAAAATAATAAAACCCCAAAAGAACTATAAATGTAAAAAACACTAAATCACAAAAAACCCTAAAACCCGTAAAAATATAAAAACACTTAAAATCCCTAAAACATAAAAAATGCTAAAAACATTTAAATAACCAAAAAATCCTCAAAATCCAAAAGACCCCTAAAACCAAAAAAATCCTAAAAATAAATAAAAATAGTTAAATATGTAAAAATACCTAAAGGTCATGAAAAACCCTAACAAAACCTTAAAAAACCTAAAACACTTAAAACGTAAAAAAAAACCTAAGAAACACTAAAAACCCAAAAACCTTAAAAAGTCAATAAAATCCCCTAAAACCATACAAGCCCCTAAAACCATAAAAATTCCAAAAAACTCATAAAAAAGTTAATCCACTAATAATTTTAAAAACTCTAAAAAAAACATAAAGCATTAAAAACTCAAAGTAACAACTAACCCCCCCCCCAAAAAAAAAACCAATAAAAACCATAAAAACACAAAACTCCTTCGAATCATTGAAAACCCAAATAACTATAAAATCATAAAAAAAATACCAAAAGATCCCTAGAAATATAAAAACCCCTAAACCCATAAAACCCCTAAGAATACCATAAAAACAAAAATACACATAAAATCCTTAAAAACCTAAAAAATTCTAAAACCCTAAGAAATCATAAAAACCCCAAATACCGATAAAATTACCAAAATAATAAAAAAACATAAAAATGTATTAAAATTCCTAATAATCCTTGAAAATATAAAAAACCTCTAAAAACTAGGAAAAATCCAAATAAAACCTGAAAAACCAAAACCACTTAATACACTAAAAAATCCTAAAAACTCTCAAACCTCGCAAAAGAGGACCCAAAAAACCCAAAAAACTGTAAATAACTAATAAAAACCATAAAAACCCATAAAAATGACTAAAAACTGTAAAAACCAATACAAACCCAATAAAACCACAAAACCATAAAACCCCTAAAATTATAAACAAACCCTCAATATCTCTAAATTCCATAAAAACATAAAAACCGTATAAACTCATTTAAATATCCTAAAAACATAAAATCCCTAAAAATCCTAAAAAACATTGAAAACCATTAAATACTTAAAACTCCTAAAAACCATTAACACACTAAAACCCTAAAAACACTCAAAACCCTAAAACCCCTAAAAATCCACAAAAATCTAAAAAAAATTAAAATTATGAAAATACCATAAAAATACCTAAAAACAAAAAAACCCCCTAATAACCTTAAAACCCATGAGAAAACATTAAAAGTTTAAAACACTTAAAACCCGTAAAAACCTAAAAAATTATAATACCCTAAAAACCGTAAAAATACTCTAAGGACCCTAAAACCTATAAAACCCATAAATACCCTAAAAACCATAATACCCCTGAAAACACATAAAAACCCTAAAACCAAAAAAACTCTAAAAACCCTTTCAACCCCAAAAAACATTAAAAACACTAAAAAAACATAAAACTCAATAAAAACACCAAAAAACCCCTAAAACACCAAAAAAACATTTAACACTAAAAGTCCTAAAATCCATCAAAGTACCAAAAAACCCTAAAAATAAAAAAACTTAAAAAAGCCCTGAAATACTAATAAATGTAAATACTCTTAAAATTCCTGAAAAACCCTAAGAAAACCATTAAACCTAAAAGCATATAGATCCCCTAAAAACTCTAAAACCCCTAAAAACACCCAAAAAATTTAAAGACCCTCAAAATCCATAAAACCCCTAAAAACTATATAAATCATAAAAATTCCTAAAAATGTAGAAAACCCTAAAAACCAAGAAAACCCCAAAGAAATTATTAAAAACCAAAAAAACACTTAAACCCACAAAATATATAAAAAATGATAAAACTCATAAAAACCCTAAAAGACCCTAACACCCCTAGAAACCATAATAACCTTTAAAAACCTAAAAGTCTCATAAAAATCCATAAACCCACTAAATAATCTAAAAATCCCTTAAACACCAAAAAAGTCAAAGAACTCTAAAAATCATTTAAAACCCTATAAACTGAAAAATGAACTAAAGTAAAATAAAACATAAAACCCCTCCAGACACTAAGAACCCACAAAATCAACAAAACCACTAAAAACCAAAAATTTCTAAAAATCCCTAAAAACCTTGAACACCCCTACGAAAACCACAAAACCTGAAAACACGTAAAACCCCTATAAATATAAAAAATTCTAAAGACCCTAAAAACCCTAAAATAATAAAAACCATAAAAATCCCTAAAACCCAATAAAACCATAAAAACAAAATATCCGAAAAATCTCGTAAAAAGGTAAAAAACCATTAGAACACAATGAAAACCATATAAACCTAAAATCTCTTAAAAAACCTAAAAACCCTAAAAAATTATATAAACCCAAAAAACCCTGAATCTCTAAAAACCCTAAAAATTGATAAAACCCCCCAAAAACCATAAAAAACCTAAATAAACCCCCCAAACCCCTAAAAACATGAAAATCCTTAAAACCATGAAAACACCTAAAAAACCATAAAAACCCCTAAAAAACCATAAAAACCTAAGAACACTTTAAACCCCTACATACCAAAAAAAATGATAAAAACCCTAAAACCATCAAAATCTCGAAAAACCCTTAAAAATAATAGAAAGGCCCTAAAAATCCATAAAAACATAAAAACCCTAAAAATCCCAAAAACAAAATTCTAATAAATCCTTTAAAAAATAAAAAACACTTAAAAAACCAAAAAAACCTAAAAAATTATAAAATCCTAAAACCTTAAAAAGTACCAAAAAAATAAAATAAACACCTAAAACCGTGAAACCCCTAAAACCTATAAAATTCCTAAAGAACTACCAATAACTCTGAAAACCGTTTCAAAATCTAAAAATAGTAAAAAATCTAAAAAATCATAAACCCCTAAAAACTCCAAAAAAACCCTAAAAATAAATAAACAAAAAAATTCATAAAAACCCAAAAAATGACAACCCCCTCCTCAAAATCATTATGATGTATAAATCGCTAAAAACCATATAAATACATTAAAAAGGATAAAGGCCACTCTAAATCATAAAAACCCATATAATCCTTAAAAAACCGTAAAACCCCATAAAAATCCTAAAGACACACTAAAAATCGCATAAACTCCAAAAAACATTAGAACCTCTAAAAATTCTTAAAACCCATAGAAAACTCAAAAAAACCCTAAAACCCAAAAAAACAAATAAAAAATCCCTAAAAACTATAGATATCCTCAAAATCCCTAAAAACCCTAAAAATTATAAAAACCTAAAAAACCTTCTAAAAATCTATAAAAACATAAAAACACCTAAAAACATGCAATACCATAAGAAAACCTTATAAACCTAAAAAACTTGTAACCCCTAAAAACATAATAAATAATTTAAACCCTAAAAATAATAACACCCTAAAAGACAAAAAAACCATAGAAAATTTTTAAAAAAAATCAGAAATATCCCTGAAAACATAGAAAAAATAAAATAACATTGAAAACCCATAAGAAAACATTAAAAATCTAAAAAAATTAAAATCACCAAAAAACCCAAAAAACCCATTAAAACACCTAAAGACCCTAAAAACCATAAAAACAATAAAACCCCTAAAACCACTTCAAACTCTAAAAATACATTAAACCCCTAAAAATATTATAAATCTAAAAAAACCATAAAAACCCTAAATCCTGAAAAAAAACCAATGAAACCTCTAACTATCCTAAAAATCCATAAACAAATAAAAATCCCTAAAAATCCTAAAAACAAAAAAAACCTAAAAGTCATAAAAATCCTTAAAAAGGAAAAAATCCCTAAAATCCCTAAAAACTCTAAGAAAATCCTAAAAAGATAAAATTAATAAAAACCACAAAAAATGTAAAAATTGCTAAAAAACCTTAAAATACCTCAAACCCTAAAAATCCCAAAAAACCATAAAAAACACAAAAGTCTAAAAATAGCCCTAAAATACCTAAAATGTAAAAACCTCAAAAACACTGAAGAATCTTCATAAAACAATAAAAATATAAAAACCCGAAAAACCCATAAAAACATAAAAACCACTAAAAACCCTAAAAAAACCCCAAAAAGTCCCTAAAAATCTGTAAAAACATAAAAAACCCCTTAGGACTTTAAAAACCCTAAAAAACTATTAACAAACAAAAAAACCATTGAAAACTCTAAAAACGTTTTAAAACCCTACAACATTAAAAAAATATAAAAAAAACTAAAAAACCAAAAAAAACTAAAAAACTCAAAAAACCATCAAGATCCTAAAACCCTTGAACCCTTAAAAATAATCAAAATCCCTAACACCCGTAAAACCCTAAAAATTCTAGAGAATTCTTAAAATCACTAAAATAGAAAAAACTGTGAAAACTCTTATGAAAACCTTAAAAATATAAAAAAAACATAAAAACCCTAAAAACCCTAAAAAATGTTTAAAACCATAAATAATATAAAAACCTAAATACCATAAAAATCCTTTAAATCATTAAAAATATTAAGAACCCATATAAATCTTAAATATGAACTAAAAACTCTGAAAACACAGTAAAACACTAAAATGGTAAAAAATTCAAAAAAACAATAAAAAATCTAAAAAACTTGAAAAAAACCTAACACCTCCAATAACTCAAAAAACCCTTACACCACCCCAAAACCATAAAAACACCTAAAACCCTAAAACACTCAAAATCCCTAAAAACACTAAAAACCATAAAATTATAAAAAAATCTAAAAACCAAAAAACCATTAAAACCCTAAGAACCCACAAAATCCCTAAATACCCTAAAACCAATAAAAAACCTTATAAATTCTTAAAAATGAAAAAACAATTAAAACCCTAAAAAACCATAAGAAAACCTTAAAACCCAAAAAAACTTAAAAGCCTAAAAAATATAAAAAAAGCTAAAATCCCAAAAAATACTAAAAGACCCTAAAACCCCTAAAACTATAAAACCCCATATAAATATTTAAAACCATAAAACCCCTTAAATACCTAAAAACAATAAAAACTCAAAAACCCCTTACCCCACTAATTTTTTTAAAATCTATAAAAACCTTAAAAATCATAAATACACAAAAACTCTAAAAACTAAAAAACTATAAAAACCCTAAAAACCCTAAAAACCCTAAAAACCCTAAAAACCCTAAAAACACTAGAAAATATTGAAAATCCCCAAAACCCCTAAAATTATAAAAATCATAAAACCCCCAAAAATACCTAAAAATATTAAAAACCGTAAAACTAAAAAAAATCATAAAACCATAAAAAACTAAAAACACTTAAACCCCCTAAAAATTAAAAAATGATAAAAATATTTAAAAACCTTATAATCCCTAAGACACTTTAGAAACCCCTAAAAAACATAATGAGCACTAAAAATATCTTAAAATAAAAAACCCACAAATACCTTGAAATGCCTTAACAAAACTATAAAAACCTATAAGCACTTAAGTCCCCTTAAATACTAAAAATGCTAAAAATACAAAAAAACCAAAAAATTATAAAATAATCTAAAACCATAAAACAACCTCATACCTTAAAATCCAAAAAACCCATAAAAACCCAAAAAACCATTAAGAACCCCAAAAACCCTTTAAAACCCTTAAATATTCTAAAAACTAAAAAAACCCAAAAAACTCAAAAAAACCATAAAAACCAAAAAACACCATAAAACCATAAAAATATAAAATTCCTCAAAATCCATAAAATCATAAAAAATCCTAAAATACAAAAAAACCATTAAAATCATTAAAAACATAAAAACCCAAAAAAATATTTTAAAAACCTTAAAAAAATACACATCAAACCCCTAAACCCATAAAAGACACTAAAACCCTAAAAAATCATAAAAACCAGAAAAAATAATAAAATTCCAAAAATAATAATAAAACATAAAATCGTAAGAAACCCCTAAAGATCGAAGAAAATGTTAAAAAAACAAAAGACATAGAAAAACCTTAAGAAATCCCTAAAAAACTAAAAACACATAAAAATATTAAAAACCTAAAAAAGAGTAAAAACCATAAAACCATAAAAAGACCATAAAAACCCTACAATCCTCTAAAAACCATAAAACCCCCTAAAAATTTGAAAAACCCATAAGCCCCATAAAAACCCAAAAAACTCTAAAAATACTTTAAACCCCTAAAAACATTAAAAAACACTAAAAAACATTAAATCCCTAAAAAACCCAAAAATGTCTTGAAAACCCAAAAATACCAAAAAGGCCTAAAAAACCCTCAACCACACAAAAATCCTTAAAAATCCAAAAAATAAAAAAACCCTAAAGAAATCCCTAAAAATACAAAAAAAATTTAAAAACCTTAAAAACCCTAAAAATACCTAAGAAAACCTTACAGAACCTAAAATCAAATAAAAACCCAAAAAATGAAAAATTACTAAAAAACCTAAAACCATAAAACCCTAAACCCACTAAAAACCATTAAACCCAAAAAACGCCTTAAAAACACCTAAAACCCATAAACCTATAAAAAACCACTAAAACTCTAAAAAAACCTCAAACCCCTAAACATTTTAAAAATTAAAAAAAAAACAATAAAACCCCTAAAAACTGTAAAAACCCAAAAAACCATAAAAACACAAAAAACCCTAAAACCTCTATGAAAACCTAAAAAATCAAAAAGCAGTTAAAATTATTAAAAATACTCTCTATTTATTAGATAACATCATATAAATTTATTTTATATTTGGTAGAGCCAAAATGGACACCCAGATCAAAATTTATGGTTGTTCATAGCTCAAGTTCGATTTCTGACATTTTTTAAACTATAAAATATTTCATTCATTTGATTATCACATGATTTAAATCTATATTGGTTTTATCTCATTTAATAAGATTCTATTTTACTAGTTATAGAGATGAAATGGACTCCTAGAAAAAAAATTTATGAACTTTTAATGGTATTTAGGGTTTTATGGGTTTTAAGGGGTTTTCAAATTCAACGGCCTTTCAAACAGCCATAACATCTGAAATGGGTGTCTTTTTTCAATTTACACATATCAAATTGAATTCTACGATGATATCTACACCTTAATTATACATGGGAACACTCAACCACCTATATTGACTCCAAAAAGGATCATAGGGCCTCTGAATGACCATAAATTCTACTAATGGTGTCTGTTAATGAAATATATTTTTATGAAAAATAACCTTTATTAGCGCTAGTAAAAACTTCTAATAAAGACCCCAAATTATCATTACTTTACTATAAGTTATCATAAATTCCATTTTATCATATGGGTTTTACTATGATTGATCGGGTTTTTTAGTGATTTTTTACAAACCCTGATAATGGGACCACTTTAACAGTACTTTATTAGCACTGTTAAAAGTGCTAAGAAATGGGGTTTTTATAGTATTTTTAGAAAGTGTTGTTAAAACCATAGAGCTAGATAAACCTAGTTTGGTAGTAGTGGAACCTCTTTATGTTTATGAGTTTTATATATTGACCCTTTGACATGTCATATCTGAATCTCATTATGTTAAAGATATTTTAATTTTCATCTGATGTTATTCCTCCATTGGGATTATGATTTAAAATTTACCAAAATGGTAAGGATTTTTATGATACAATCTCATCTTCTTTTGAGAATATTTATGTTCAATATGACTTTGGGGAAGTTATATGCTTAAATATTCATTAATAACATCTATTTCATTCTGATTTGGTTATGAATTTAGTTTACATGTTTATTTCACACATCCTCCCATATTTATTAAAGAATGATCATGATTTTTTATAAGTGATACGGACCTTATATCTTCTTTTTGAATGAGAATATTTCTCTTAAATATCTATGTTTACTAAAATTATTTAAAGAATGTCAATTTCTAAACATAAATTATTTGTCCATGTTATTTACATGATATTTGACGTCCATTAATGTTTTTTAAAAATTAAATTTAATAACATTTTATGCATTGGTCGCTTTTTACTCCCATTATATATGTTTTAAATGAAACATTTATTTTTAACATTTAAAACATGAAAGGATTTTCCAAAAATTATGAGTATTAGTTCATTTTTATATTCCTTTATATGTTTAGAAGGTAAATTTTTTTAGAAATTTTTCCGTAAAATAATAGATTTTTTTAAAAGTGATTACGAAAGAATAAAGGGAATTTTCCCCAATAATGTTTTAAATAATATTTTTATGGTATTTCTATTCATTAAAAACAAAAAACCCTTATTTTAATTTTGATACACTAAGGATATGTTGCAATGATAACATAATTATTATTTTTATAGATGAATTAGGATTGATTCAAATGTATTGTCATGGAATTTGTTACTTTTCCATAGGTAAAACAATATATGAATGAACAATGGATATTGTTATATTGAAAAATGGAATATATCATGTTTCCTATATATGTTATGGATCTTGGAAATTGTTTATGAATAAGGATTATTCCATTATAAACTATGTTTGATTGGTTACGATATAAATGATGAATGGGAGAGATCGATATAGATCCCTAATTAATTGGTTGAAGGGATAGAGTTAATCAGAACTTAAAGATTTATTCCATGTTTCATGATTTATTTTATCAGTTTTATGGGAACTAATTCTCTTATATTTTGTCACTTGTACTTTGATTATGTAATCATACCCTTATACTCATCTTATAATCATTTATGAAATAAAATTTATAATTCTTATGTTTACCCTTAACGTGGATTTGATCTCACCCTTCTTATATTTCATTTTCCCTCGATTCTGAAAAAATATTTTAACTTTTTTATGCCTAAGAAGGTTACTACATTTGATGAAATTTTTGGCAGATGATTTAGATTTTGATGAACCATTTGTTTATGTATCAAAGTTTTTATGTAATGGTTTTTCATATTTATCTAAAACAATAAACCTAAATTATCATTGGGTATGTAAGTGATCAAATATTTAATTATGAAGTTATATGTTTTAGATAGATTAAATTAGGATAGGTTTATTCGTATCATTCTATAAATGTCAATATTATGTTTTTAGCATCAGATCTAGGAGTTTTGGTTCATGGATATTATATTTGGTATTAGAGGAATGATTTGGATAAATTTAGATATAATGATATTTTCATATGAGTTTGAATTTAGAGTTATAAATACCATCATGGGTTTGTAAGTTTAAGGTTGATCAGAAGTTCAAAGGTATAGACACCACCTTTTGAGGTTTTACATGATGATATTTTAATGTGATTAATGTTATTTTGGGAAGATGTTTTATATGGTTAATATACAAGTGACCCTTTGGTGCATCATGTGGTTTAAAATGAATGATTATTTATGAAAAATGATATTAAATTTTTGGGGACATGAGATGATGGGCATGATATAATATTTGAGGTTAAAATATTTACTTTAAAAGACTGAAATTTAGCAATTTTTTTCAAGAAACTTGGCTAAATTAGCAACATTTACTAAAAACATGGCTAAATTGGTGACATTTCTATAAAGTTTCACATCATTTTTTGTGATTCTAGAATTTTGTTTCTAGATCAGAAATGTTTTTTCGAGAACATCCCTAAAAAAATATTTAATTATATAGCTCATTTCCTCACATTGATGTAAATATATATTTAGAAATATATATATATATATATATGATAACAGACACATATATATAAACAGAAACACACATGGACACACACACAAACACACACACATATATACATATATTTTTATATAAAACACACATATATTTTAAATTTAGCCACATTTTTAAGAAAACACGGTTATTTTAGTGATATTTTTACCAGTGTTTTGGAAAACAACTAATTAGAGAGAGAGATATATATATATAATATATGAATATATAAACCTATATATTTATACACACACACAAACACACACATTATATAAACACACACACACATATATATATAAGCATATATATATATATATTTATATTAATATAAAAATATGATATATAAAAAATATAATCATATAATATATATAAAATATAAACATATATACAGATAGTATAAGAATATAGATATATAAACATATATATATATATAATATAAATATATATATAATATAATATGAACATATATATAATGTAAACATATATATAATATAATATAAACATATATAAATATAAACATTAAATATAAAATATAAAATATAAACATATATATATATATATGTTAATATATGTATATTATTATAAATAATTATGTATATAATATATTAATTTATTAAACACTAAAATATACTTATATATATAAATATATATATTTAATACAATATAAACATAAATATATATAAACATAAAATATAAATGCGCGTGCACGCGCGCACACACACATATTAATATATGTATATTAACATATAAAATTATATCTATAAAATATTAATTTTTTAAATTTTGAAATATATTTAAATATTTATAAATATATAATAATACAATTTTACATTGAAAATTCCATTAATTTAATTGGTATGGACTTTTAGTATAATGCAGCAGGTTCTGGGTATGATATTTTTCTTTGGCCAATTTTCTTTTGCCTTGTATGGAGGTGTCCAATGATTAGGGTCTTTTATTGGGTTAGTTTAGTGTAGTTTCAATGTGGATAGTGGAGACATCATGTAGGGTCTTTTGTTGGGGGTTTCCTCTATGTAGCATGGACAACAAAGGTATCGTGTAGGGTCTTGTGTTGGGGGCTGCTTTCGTGAAACATGAATAGTAGAGGCATGTGGTGTGAGACTGTTGGGGGGTGGGGTTTTGGGGTGTGTTGTGTGGTGTAAAAAATAATGCATTTTTTATTATACAAAAATAATTAATTTAATAATAAAATGACATTAAAAATTACTTATTAAAAAAATACCAACCTTTTTTTATAAATGTCCGTAAATGAGGAGAAACTAATTAATGATGTTTATAAATGCCTCTAAATTTGCAACACCTCATTTAATAATATTTGATTAGAAAAATTGGTAAACTAATTAGTTATGTTTTAAAATTGTGTTAATTTAATTTTTTATAGTGATTCTTTAATGTTACATTTATTTAGGTAATTTGTTTTGTATGGTTATTTATTTATGGAATGATGTATGTTGAAATTTTGGTGTTGTTGTTTATTTTTGGAAATTAATGTATTTTATATTCATATAATGTTTTATAAATTTCAGATTTTATCTTTCCTTGTGCAAAACATTTTAGTTTTGGTTAATATCTAAATTCATGAGGAATAACTTGTTGTCCTTTTATAGTCATCTACTCTATTAGAAGTCGAGTTTAGTTCTACATCCATGAAAATTTTATCTTGAATACACATAGTTTGGAGAAAATATGTGATTGTGGTGAAATTTATTAATGGATGAAAATATACTCTACATGTAATTATATTCTATATGTTTTTAGTCTAGATGGTAATGGAATTCCACAACTCTCGAAAAATGATCTTATGGAAAAAAACATTATCCTATTACCATCATTTCTTTTGAATTTATGGTCCCTTTCACAACTCATTGGGTTATAGTTTTATGATCATTAACTTTCCCATGACCATTAACTTTATTGTGGTCAACTATCTGTGTCACTCTCCATTATTATTTGAACATTATGATTTTCCTCACTATCAATATTTTCATTTCCCACTAATGTTTTTTGATTTGGAAACATAGTTTTGTTTTATTCTAGATAACCTTCATATTTCCATATAACACATCCTAAAAGAATTTTTATTATCCATTTTTATTATGTGGGTTTTCAACAAAGATATTTTTTAAATATTAAAATTGGTTTCCTTCTATGTTCATATGTTTTATCTTTCACTCCTTGGAATTTATTTTGAAAATGGTTTAAACTCTTTCTATCAGGAATGAGATGAAATTGTGTCGATGTAATTTAAAAAGGGGAGTGTAGAAACCTAGGTAAAGTTAATATTAATCATTTTCATATGTTATTAATATCCATTAATTATATTTTATTGAGTTATATTCATTATAATAATACTCGTTAAATTTCCAGTAAAATAGAAAATGCTTTATTTTTAACTAAATAGGAGTTTCATGCATTATATGGTTTCATTTAAAAGAATTAATTCCAAATTATATAATTTTAATTAAAAAATATAACTTTTTTTAATTTATAATGTCAATATTATCTTAGAATTGATTTTAGATAATTTTTTAAATGGTTTGATTTTTCAATGAATAATAAAATGCTATATTTTATTGAAAACTATATTTTCATTTCATGTATTTTCAAGAAAATTTATATGTTTGGATTAGTTTTAAAATTTATTTAACACATTTTTATTAATTATAATCCAATAAATGTTATTGGAATCAACATTATACTTGAATTTGGTATAAAAACATATTTATACATAAAAAAGACATTTTTATAAAAAACAATTTTCATCACATTTTATGGTTTTAATTTAAAATTAATTTATTCCACTTATGTGAATTGAAATTTAAAAATTGGATACAATATTTTCTATTATTATGTTAATTTTTTTTAAATAGGGCATTTTTATTTTTGGTTATTATGAATCATAATCGTAGTAAATATTTTTCACATCTCAATGAGTAAATCGGGTAATTAATGTTAAAAATAATATTATAAGGACTAAAAATGATCTTTAAACTTAAATTTAATGTATTGTATGAGTTTTTTTTAATATATTAATCTAATATTACATTTTATTGAAATTTTATTCCATTTTTCTTTGAAAATGATATATATTATTTTTAGTAAAGGAAAATACAAAATGTCACTTTCTTGCATTAAAATGTATATTATTTGTTTACATAGGGATAAAAATAAGTTGTGAATAAATATTAAAGATTATTTTAATAATAATGAAATTATTTTTGTTATGGAAACTTATTTTCAATTTTTAGTTATAACATAGGTACCTTAAATGCTTATGCAATGCCGATATAGTGCTTGTGTAAGTAGTGGAAACCTAAAGTAAATGATTTTAAAAAAATAAAAAGAAATATTTTTGGATGAATTATAGTATCAAAATAATTTTATATTTAATTATAATATATTATTTATTATGAAGTTTATTATAATATTATTACATTTCTATCAAATATTTCTCAAAAATAAATTATTCGAATAGTTCTTAAAATGAAATTAATATTATTTAAAATTAAATATATGTTACTATATTATTTAAAGATAATAAAAATATTTTACAAGGACAAGTAGGATTATAAATAGTCTAAAATTTTATCTCTTGGTAATTTATGATCCAATTTTAACTTGGAAGTAAACTTATAACCCATTTATAATGAAAGAGTTTTTACTACAGTTAAGGTTAAAAACAGTTAACAAAAGGGTTAATCCAAAATATTTGGTTTAAAATGATATCTAAAGCTGTAAAAATTTGATTAGATAATTATATTTATAATAAATTCAAATTATATTCAAATTAATGTCATTTTTAAACCATTTTACATAATTTAGACACATATTATATTATAATATTTCATATATTTCCAAAAGTGTCCCACCCTTTACTTACTAAAGGAAAACCCCACTCTTCTCCACTGCACAGTTCACGAACCTTCTGTTTCATCCATTACCTAACAAAATAAATTACTAAAATACATAACCATGACATAGATTCTATATTTTTATCATAAAATCAACCTAGGAAGGATTAAGTTATAAACATAAAGAGGTTTTCTAAAGAAGTTTTATAGTTATTAAACATGAATTTTAATTTTATTTCTTATTCTACCTCCATAAAATATTTTTAAAACATTATGAAAAATTAAAAAATATATATTCCACATAATTATATTTTTTATGTTAATAGAATAACCTATATCCATCTCCCTCCTCTGTCAAATAGAAAACAAATCCATCTTTCTCATGTATAATAGACAATCACCTCACGAACTGATGTAAATTATTTTACATAAAAATCACTCAAGGATGGTTATAATGATGGATTTAATGTGTATATATATACATATATATGATATTCATTAAATAATTATAATTCTATAAAGGCAATATATCATCTATTTTATTAACATTCCATCCGTTGAATAATGATAATGTTATTCTTTGCATAAATACGGATTACCACTTCCATGAAATGATGTGATTAGTTTTTCATTACCATATCAAAATAATGGAAAATATAAGTTTATATAAATATATAATATGATATTTCTATATAATAATAATTACTAAAAGATAAAATGATACTTATCTTCTTTCTATGATGAAATTTTAAAAATTAAAATGTTACTCATGCATATGTACAACATACCATCTCTATGATTGTAACAAAATTCTTTTTTCATAACCATATTCCATGGATGGTTTTAAAATTAGAATAAATTTTTCAAAATTATAACTATTTCAAGATTATTATTCTTGATATGATGGTAATGTGGCTTCTTTAACCATGGTCAACATACCAAATTCGTTTTGAAATTATGAACCAAATGTCCTCAAAACAATCAACCTAGACATACATGATTAATTAATTAAATATTTCATTCTAATAAATTAATTAAATTGTTTAATTATTAAGTTATAAACCTATAAAATTTTCTTAAATAGTTAAATAATTTATATAAGTTTATTAGATAGGAGTTAAAGGATATACATGGAAAGTCTAGACTTGAGGTAAGGGATTTTGTCTCAATTTTCCTTCATGGAGGCATGTCGTAATGATATACACAAAATTTACTTTATATCATGTATTTAATAACATTTCAAATGTTATATAATGAATCATTAATAATTCATGGTATTTTATTTTTCAATTCAAATTATTTCATCCCATGATATTTTACATGAAATTTTCCAAAGCGGTAATGTTTTTCTAAACTCAATTTTATTTTACTGGGTTATATCACTTCTTCATTGATTATATTATTCCAAGATTATGTGTGAAATTAATTTAATTTTACTTACACATATTTCATTTGTGTTTACATTTGTCACACATAATATTCTTATTTATCAATTCCTAATTCAGTGATATGATCTTTGTAATGTTTTCATATTTCAGTTTTATTTCTATAAGAAAAATTTTATATTAAAAAAATTTCTCCTTTGTGTGGTGTATTAATACCCATAAATATATTTTATCACAATTATAATTAAAATTATATATATTTAAAAATATATCTAATAATATCTCTTTCATGAGGTTTTGATTCAAAAATTATAATTGTTGTGAGGGTTCTTTGTCACAATATTGTTTTGTTGAGACAAATTTGATGTTATGAACCTATTTTTGTTTATACGGTGTATATAATGAAACATTTACATGTTATATTAGGAATATACTCATTTTCAGGGTCTTTAATATTTTTATTTGAAGCTATTCTTTCATGGAGATTAGGATTTAAAAGTTTCCAAAACAATAATGATTTTTGTGATACAGTATCTTCTTATTTTAGAATAATCTATGTTCAATGTTTCATTGGGGAAATCATATGATCATATTTTATAAAAAAACACATATCATTTAATATAATTTATTTTTTTATTATGTTTCACATATTTAGTTTCCACTTCCACACTTATTTATTAAATAAACATAATGAAATTTTCTTACAGGTTATACCAATATTGTATTTTTTCTAGATAATGAATATATCTCTTCCACACAAATATTTTCTGAACATTTTTCAAGAATTTAATTTCATAAAAATAAAATATTTTCTAAAAATATTTTATATTTTCTTTGACATTCTTTTAAATGTTTTTAAAAGTAAATTTCTTAACAGTTTTCACATGGGACAATTTTGGGTCTCTTTAAAAAAGATTGAAAAGAATGTTTATTTTTAATGTTTAAAACATGAACAAATTTTCCCACCATCATGACCATTATTTACATTAATTATTACTTTACATGTTTACAATGTGTATTTTAAAATAATATGTTTTTCTAATATATTATAAATTTTTATTTTTTAAAAGTGATTTTCAAATTGGAAAGGGTATTTTACACAAGATTGTTTTTAATAATGTTTTAATGTTATTTTTATTCATCAATAAAAAACCCTTGGTTTTACTTATGGTACCATGGGTATATTTTTTAATCGTAACATACTTACAATTTCCCAAAATGGATTTTTATTGATTTAAATATAACATCATGGAATATATTTTTTTACACAAGTAAATCAAGTTATGAGAGAAAAATTATTATTATTATGTTGAAAAATGTAAGCTTTAATGTGTTGTGTTTATGTTATGGTTTTTGGATTTTTTTTATCATGATAGTTGGTTTTGTAATAAACCAAATATGGGTCGTTTCATTATAAATAATGAATAGTTAAGCCCAATATAGCTCTACAATGCATTGGGTTAATGGATAGAGTAAACCAGTTAGGGGTTTCAATTAAGAGATTATTAAAATTTATTGGGTAGGTTATTCCATTTTTAAGACTGAATATGAGAGAGATATTAAAATGATGTTCCAAGTTACCAACATGATTTCTTTATTCTTTCTTTAAGTTCCAATGGATCCTTTTTAATGATTTTTTTCACATGGCTCATTGTTAGTTAATTATATGACTCTTATTTTATATTAAATATTTATTACATGATTCCTGATTTATGATCAATGTTTTGGTGGGTATTAATTATGATATGTTTTTATAATTTACATTGATTATGTATGACAACCCTGATTTTATTACAAACGTAAAAATGATTTATTACATAAAAATTCACTTGATACAATAAGAAGATCTAGAAGTTTAGTGTCTTTGGGTCTTAGGATCATTACATAAAAACTTGAAACCTGAAATACAACATCTTTATTGAAAACATCCTTTACATGACCACTACATTCCCTCGTACTTAGCATTTCATGGGAGAACCTGAGGACATGCATAAGAAAAGGGTGAGCTATAAAGCCCAGTAAGGGAGTAAACATGGAATAACATGAGGAGTACAATACATGTTAGACAATAGGCATATAAATAGAGAATAAAAGATATATGAACATAAAGGCATGATAAATCATGATAATCATAACATGGAAATGTGGCAACAACACTTAACATGGAATTAGCATGAACCAAGGCTCATTGTACATAGAGCATGAGTAAATCCTCATTGAACATAAAGCACGAGTAAACCCTCATTGCACTTGAACTAGAATGGGTCAACACTCATTGCACATGGCGTATCATGATACTATACTTTACCCAATGCATTGGAGCTCTATAAGGGCGCACCCTTCTTAAACATTTCATTTCATGCATAAGTGTGCCACATGGATCATAAAACATAGATTCATAAAACATAATCATTTATTCCATGATAAAGGAATGTGGAATTCATACATGAAACTTTACAATCAATAAGTAAATGTGAATAAAGGCGAATACCCTTGATGGAGAAATGAGCATGGTATTCACTACACAATGACATTGGCTTAGAAAATCGGTGCGATTTCGGCAGCGTAACGGCGTGACATAAGAATTCATAAAAATGGTTTATGAGAGAGAAATGGGTTAATAATAATATTTACATGTAACTTATAGTAAGTAGTTCATATAGATACATGTACCAACAATTGTAGTGGAATTTAGATTCAGGATACAAAAGTATTGCTTGAATGTAAAAGAGGAGAGAGAAGTTCCTTTAGGAATTTCGGCATAGTAACGGGTGTACATGGGAGGTTTTTAATTAGAGATAAATGGGTCTCCCATAATTAAAACATAAATAGGGAAGTATGGGGGAGGTTTGAAACAATATCCGAACATTCATAATTGAAATTAAAAGGGAAAAACAACTTAATGAAAATTTGACCAAAATGAGAAAGGAAGAAAAACCCTTACTTGGAAGTGTGATTCCAAAGGCTAGAGAGAGGCTGGGGAGAGGCCTCTTGGGAGCTTGGGGAATCTTGGGAGGATTCTAGAGAGATTAGGGCAGAGGTTGGACAAACTACAAGGGCTTTGAGTAAGGAGAAAATGGGATCTTAGGTGGGTTTATATAGGAAAGGTGAGGGAATTCTTTATTATTTAGGTCTAGGTCCCCTTACATTAAATTAATCCAAACCACAAACCATACCATGGTTTTTGCCCATGGTTTTGGGTAAAGGGAAGAGGAAAATAATATTTTATAATTCCAAAGTCCTAACTTCTTAGAATATTAGGGTTGCTTATGTGGAGGTGAGTCACACTCTCATGGAAATTAATTTAAAAAGGCAAGGTGTTGAATAAGTCTTGAGGGGTCCATTAATGCTTTGAAAAGTAAGTAAAAAAAACCCAAAATCAGATTATTTTAATGGTAAAACATATATTGGACGAACATAAATATTATAGTATTTTATTACATCACTATTGTGTCATTATGATGTCGTAAAACACATTATATATTTAAACGGTATTTAATTTTCTCCCAAAAATTTGACTATCTCAGAAAATTATGAAAATTTCACCGTTGGATAATTTTGACGTCCTGATTACAAAAATAACATTTATTTTATCTAAATAATTTTCTAAATATGTTAATTTTTACTTTTAAAATAAAAAATGACATTTATCAAAAATTCACGGGTTTTGACAAAAATGGCATTCAAACCTTAATATAAATTTTAATTGCATTCATAAAATTATAAGATAATTTATATTTACTATAAAATAATTTAATAATAATATTATTATTTTATTAAAATATTATTTAATTTAAAAATACCTTAATTTATTAAAATAGATTTCTTATTTGAATAATAACTAAAAACACCATTTGTACTTTAAAAACTATTTACAATGTATCAAAAATGACTAGAAATTATATTCATTATTATATACAAAAATAATGTACATGAACATAGTACTAATTATTTGTTACATAACCCCTTAAAACGACCGCATAACACCTAAGGGTAAGGTGTGCGATGGTGACAGACTCTTGGGGTGGCTCGGATAACATTGCTCGAGTGGTAATTTCAATCAACTTCCACTTTTCCCGTAGACAGTCAAGTTCCAGCTTGAAATGATGAAGCTCAGATTGGGCTTGGTCAAAGGCGAAGCCCAAAGATTCCACCTCTTTTCCAACCACCGACAAATGGGATTCGTATGGAGAAATTCTACTGGATGAGGCCATCGCTTCCTTTGTCTGAGTAAATTGGATTTATTAAAGTCCTATATTTATACTAATCATGTGATCAGTGTTCAACGGCTATATTAGCAATGGTCAAAATTATTAACATAAAACCAAAGAAGTTGAAATTTTATATAAACATAAAGAGACATTTTATTAGATCAAGATCGATTTCCATTAATGAAGCTTTGGGTCGTTACAATATTTCCCCTTAAGAATTTTCACCCTCGAAATTTTCCTTTTCCCACACTAAAACAGATGTGGGTAACTCAACTTCATTATTTCCTCCGATTCCCAAGTCACTTCTTCAAACTTGTGGTTTCTCCACAACACCTTGATGAGGGACATTGTCTTATTTCATAGAACTTTTTCTCTACGATCTAAGATCTTCACTGGTTTCTCCTCATAAGAAATATCATCTTCCAATTGTACCACCTCAGAAGAGAGTACATGTGAAGGGCACGGTATTTACTTCCTCAAGAGGGATACATGAAAGAAATCATTCACTTTGGCTATGGTAGGTGGAAGTGCTAGTCGATAAGCCACAGCCCCAACACGACCAAGAATCTCAAAGGGGCCGATGTACCTTGGACTTAACTTCCCTTTCTTTCCAAACCTCATGACCTTTTTCCACAGAGATATGCATAGAAACACCATGTCTCCAACTTTAAACTCAATGTCTCATCGAAGATTATCTGCATAACTCTTCTGTCGACTCTAGGATGCCTTGATATGATGCTGAATGGTTTTCACCTTCTCCACCATTTCATCGAACATTTTTGGTCCAAGCAGCTTACGTTCACCGACGTCATCCCAACATGCCGGTGTTCTACACCTTTTCCCATACAGGGCTTCATATGGTTCCATTTGGAGGCTCGATTGTAAAATATTATTATAAGAGAACTCAACCAGAGGAAGATGTTGATCCCATCCTCCTTTAAAGTCCACTGAGCATGATCTCAACATATCCTCATGTGTTTGGATAGTCCGCTCGGATTGGACATCAGTTTGAGGATGATAGGCCATACTGAAGTTTAGTTCAGTATTCATAGAATTTTGAAGACTCTTCCAAAACATAGAGGTGAATCTTGGATCTCGGTTAAACACAATAGATAGTGGTACTCCATGAAACCTTACCACTTCCCTGATATATAACCATGCCACTTGATCCAAAGAGAAATCCTCCCGAATAATAATGAAGTGTGCAGTCTTTGTAAGACGATCCACAACAACTCAGATTGCATTGTTTCCTTTGGATGTCCTTGGAATTCTAGTGACAAATTCCATGGTGATGTTCTCCCATTTACATTCTGGTATGGGAAATGGTTTCATCATCCCCTTAGACTTCTGCCTCTCTGCCTTCACTTGCTGACACACAAGGAACTTTGATGTATATTCAGTGATCTCCTTCTTCATATTATCCCACCAAAAGTTTTCTCGGAGATCTCAATACATCTTTGTGATCCCTGGGTGAATAGAGAAATTTTAACTATGTGCATCATCCAAAAGTTCCTTCTTCAGCTCCGGACTTGATGAAACACATAGTCTTTTCCCAAAACGCACAATTCCTTCTTTATTAACATTAAACTCTGAGGATTTTCCTTTTTTGATAGCTTCCACTTTTTCCTATATTCCCACATCATCCTTTTGAGAATCCTTTAACCTTTCCAAAGGGAGATGGTTGAGCAATCATTTGTTAAAGGATTGATGATGTTCTCTTATTTATGATTCCCACGTCCATCTTCATCAAGTCTAAGAATATTGGATCCTTCTCAATTATCATGATTGATAGAATTGCTGGGTCCTTTCTACTTAGGGCATCTTCCACCTTGTTTTCTTTACCAGGATGGTAATGTATTGAACAGTCATAATCCTTGATGACCTCTATCCATCTTCTCTGGTGCATATTAAGCTCTTTCTGTGTGAATATATATTTAAGACTCTTGTGGTCAGTATATATCTCACATTTCTCTCCATAATGATAATGCCGCTAGTTTTTTAAGGCAAAGATCACTGCCTCCAACTCCAGATCATGCGTTGGATAGTTTCACTCATGGATTTTCAACTGCCTTGAGGCATAGGATATAACTTTATCATTCTGCATCAACACACAACCTAAGCCCTTCTTTGAAGCATCATTGAAAACAAAAAAAAGTTCCCCACTTGTGGGTAAAAAGAGCACGGGCGCAGTGATAAGCCTCCTTTTCAACTCCTTGAATCTTTCTTCGCATTCATCACTCCATGCAAACTTTACTCCCTTTCGAGTTATCTTGGTAAGAGGGTTGGAAAATCGTGAGAAATTTCTCACAAATCATCGATAATATCCAGCTAACCCAAAGAATCTACGGATATTCTTTATCGATGTTGGCCTCATCCATCCCTTAATTGCATCTTTTTTGGAGGGGTCCACAGATATCCCATTACTTGTGATGATATGGCCCAAGAATGAGACCTCCTTCAACCAGAACTCACACTTTCTGTACTTTTCATATATCTTCTCTTTGCGCAAAGTCTCTAGTACAGTTTTTAAATGCTCCTCATGATCCTCCTTGGTTTTGGAGTATATTAGAATATCATCTATAAATACTACCACATATTTGCCAAGGTAATCTCTAACGACTCTATTCATCATGTCAATGAATATTTCTAGAGCACTGGTGAGTCCAAAAGGCATTACTATGAATTCATAGTGCCCATACATTGTACAAAAGGAAGTCTTGGGGAAATCTTCCTTCTTCACCCTTACATGATAATATCCCGACCACAAATCCACCTTGGAGAAGTATTGTGCTCCACGCAGCTGATCAAACAAGTCTTCTATTCTTGGGAGAGGAAACTTGTTCTTTATCGTGATTTTGTTAAGTTCACGATAATCGATGCAAAGCCGCATTGACCAATCCTTCTTCTTGACAAAGAGGACTGGTGCACCCCATGGTGAAGCGCTTGGGCGTATAAACCCTTTATCCAGATTCACCGGTAGTTGTTTCTTCAGCTCTTCAATCTCTACAACAACCATTCTATATAGAGTCTTGGATATTGGTAGCGCCCTAGGTATAAGTTCAATTGAGAACTCAATATCTCTTCTTAGAGGAAGACCCGATAGTTCCTCGAGAAACACTTCAGCGAATTCCCTCACAATAGGCATTTCTTCAAGGATGGTTTCTTCCTTGGACTCAATAATTTGAGCTAGATATGTGTGCTCATAAGGCAGTAATATCCTTTCTTGAGATGATAGAGCTAAAGGAGATTCATTTTCCTCCTGACACTTGTAAATAATCGGGGGTCGATTCTCCATATGGAGTGTAATTTCCCTCTCCCGACAATTTATGTTGGATCTATATAAGGAAAGCCAATCCATGCCAATAATTGCATCAAATTCCACCAGAGGGAGTATGACGAGGTTCACCAGGAAATTCAATCCACATACTATAATAGGGGAGGACTTATATTCATGGGATGCAATGATTTCCCCATTTTCCGTACTCACTGACATCTTTACTTCCATGATTTTTGGTGGTGCTGGGATTGTTCTACTAAACTTTCGAGATATAAAAGAATGCGTAGAACATGAATCAAAAAGTACGATCACTGTTCTTGAATGAATAACTAGTGTACCTGTCACCACTTCATTTTCAGGGTTCATTTTGGCAGAAGTGATGGAAAAAGCTCTTCCTTGTTGCCTTGGAGGTTGTTGTTTGTCTCCGAAAACCCTTGGATTAGGGCACTGATTTTCCAAATGACCCGGTTCTTTGCATTTTTAGCATTGAATAATGCATTGAGGTTCGAACGGAGCATTCCTCTCCTCTTTCATAGCCGTGGGTCTTTCTTGCTGACAGTTAATAGCTAGGTGCCCTTCTCGTCCACACCTGAAGCATTTTCTCGTCCCCTTAATGCAATTTCCAAGGTGTTTCTTTCCGCACTTTTGGCAAGTGGGGTGATGGATCTTCTTAGCACCATTGGATTTATCCATCGGCCCACCAGTATTGAAGTCCACCTTACGCTTCTTATCCACATGATACCACTGTGATTCACCGATCTCCATTTTGACCTTTAGGGCACATCGGACAATTTCCTCATAGCTGTCAAAGTCACGGATCACTAATGCTTTCCGCAAGCTAGGATTCAGCCCACCAAAGAAGCGGTCAACCTTTCATTCGGGGGTAACGACAATACCAGAAGTTTATCGTGCAAGCCTTGTGAAGTTTTCCTCGTACGCTCCAACAAATTCTTCATCTTTTTTCCTGAGGGAAAGGAAGTCCCTTTCCATCTTAAGCCGGAGGGTGCATGGAAAATATTTATCGAAAAACATCTTCTAGAAATCCTTCCATTCCAACGCCTCAATATCCTCCTCAGGCGACGTCTTTTTGATCAACATCCACCATTGATCAGATTCACCCTCCATACGATAAGCCTCCAGGTGAACCTTCTCTTGTTCAGAACATTGGAGGATGGAGAATATATTTTCAATGGAGTTGATCAATTGTTCAGTGATCGTGGGATCAGATGATCAACTAAATGTAGGAAGCCTTTGTCTCAGGAGTCTCTCTATAGAGACTTGTTATTTCTTAGGGGGGGGGGGTTGAACGTTCCTCTTGACCCATGTTTCTATTCAAAACATGAGTTAGCTGAGACATAAGCGTGACAAAGTTCGCGATTCCCACTCCCATTGGATTTGGCATCTCATTAGTACAGTCATCACACTGACCTTCACAATGGTTGTTAGCCCGAGTCCTCATATTACCGGCCATTGGCTGGAATAAAAGGAAATTTAGGGGTAACACATAAAGGGTAATCCAAATACAAATGTTGATGACTTATAAATAAAATTTTATTTCCTTACTGAAGAGTCTATAGGTTTCAATCTTGTTTTTTCATGATCTACTTTATAACATATATTCGTATGGAATTTTTTTTTTAATTCCCTTAATAAGGGTTCATACTAATCTTTTGAATTTATCAAAACATATCCCCCAGGAGTGTCGTAACGAAGAGTGCAGCAAGGCCCGTTTTTGTGCACCAGTTTCCATTTGAGTCTAGCTCAAAGCGGTGTTTTATGGTTTTACCCCAAGGATATATATGTGCCAGAGCCGCCTCTACCTGCTTGTATCCAGACAGGGATGTATTTTTTTTATAAACCACTTACTTAGTACTCAACAAAACTTAGGGATGTTTTTATTATACTTAGTCTTGTATATAAGGCTTTAATATGGTTTCTTAATCCCAAAAATAACTAAACCTATCCTTTGATACCAACTATGGAAACCCTGCTTTTATTACAAACTTAAACATGATTTATTACATAAAACTGCACTTGATACAACAAGAATATCGAGAGGTTTAGTGTCTTTGGGGATTTGGATCATTAAATAAAAACTTGAAACATGAAATACAACATCTTTATTGAAAACTTCCTTTACATGACCACTACATTCCCTTGTACATAGCATTGCATGGGATAACCTGAGGACATCCATAAGAAAAGGGTGAGCTACAAAGCCCAGTAAGGGAGAACACATGGAATAACATGAGGAGTACAATACATGTTAGACAATAGGCATATCAATAGAGCATAGAAGAAACATGAACATAAAGGCATGATAAAGCATGATAATCATAACATGGAAATGTGGCAACAACACTTAACATGAAATTAGCATTAGCCAAGGCTCATTGCACATAGAGCATGAGTAAATCCTCATTGCACATAAAGAACAAGTAAACCCTCATTCCACTTGAATTATCATGATTCAACACTCATTTCACATGACGTATCATGATACTATACTTTACCAATGCATTGGAGCGCTATAAGGGCACACCCTTCTTAGAAATTTCATTTTATGTATATGTGTGCCACATGGATCATAAAACATGGATTCATAAAACATAATAATTTATTCCACGATAAAGGAATGTGGAATTAATAAATGAAACTTTACAATCAATAAGTGAATTTTCATAAAATTTAATACCCTTGATGGAGAAATGAGTATGGTATTCACTACACACTGACATTGGCTTAGAAAATCAGTGTGATTTCGGCAGCGTAACGACATGTCATAAGAATTCATAAAAATGGTTGATGGGAGAGAAAGGGGTTACTCATCATATTTACATGTAATTGACAGTAAGGAGGTCATATGGATACATGTCCCAACAATTGTAGTGGAATTTAGATTCATGATACAAAAGTATTTCTTGAATGTAAAAGAGGAGAGAGAAGTTACTTTCGGAATTTCAGCATAGTAACGGGTGTACATGGGAGGTATTTAATGAGAGATAAATGGGTCTACCATCATTCAAACATAAAGAGGGAAGTATAAGGGAGGTTCTAAACCATACCCCAACATTGATAATTTAAATTAAAAGGGAAAAACAACTTAAGGAAAATTGGACAAAAATGAGAAAGGAAGAAAAACCCTTACTTGGAAGTGTGCTTCCAAAGGCTAGAGAGAGGCTTGGGAGAGGATTCTTGGGAGATTGGGGAACATTAGGAGGATTCTAGAGATATTAGGGATGAGGTTGGACTAACTCCAAGGGCATTGAGTGAGGAGGAAGTGGGAGCTTGGGTGGGTTTATATAGGAAAGATGAGGGAATTCTTTATTATTTAGGTTTGGGTCCCCTTACATTAAATTAATCCAAAACACAAACCAACCCATGGTTTTTGCACATGGTTTTTGGAAAAGGGAAGAGGAAAATAATATTTTATAATGCCAAAGTCATAAATTCTTAAAATATTAGGGTTGCGTATGTGGAGGTGAGTCACACTCCCATGGAAATTAATTTAAAAAGGCAAGGTGTTGAATAAGTCTTGAGGGGTCCATTAATGCTTTGAAAAGTAAGTCAAACAAACCCAAAATCACATTATTTTAATGTTAAAACATATATTGTCCGAAAATAAATATTATAGTATTTTATTACATCACTATTGTGTCATTATGATGTCATAAAACACATTATATATTTAAATGGTATTTAATTTTTACCCAAAAATTTGATTGTCGCAGAAAATTATGAAAAATTCACTGTTGTATAATTTCGACGTCCTGATTCCAAAAATAACATTTATTTTATCTAAATAATTTTCTAAATATGTTAATTTTCACTTTTAAAATAGAAACTGACATTTAAAAAAATTCACAGGTTTTGACAAAAATGGCTTCCAAACCATAATAAAAATTTTAATTGCATTCATATAATTATAAGATCATTTAAATTTAATAAAAAAAATTTATTAATAATAATAATATTTTATTAAAATATTATTTAATTAAAAAATACCTTAATTTAAT
Organism: Viscum album; assembly: GCA_963277665.1. Taxonomy (NCBI): domain Eukaryota; kingdom Viridiplantae; phylum Streptophyta; class Magnoliopsida; order Santalales; family Viscaceae; genus Viscum; species Viscum album. The sequence goes on from CAUJRU010002583.1 coordinate 69,734, forward strand.
AAAATATATTTCTTAATAGAATAATAACTAAAAACACCATTTGTACTTTAAAAACTATTTACAATGTATCAAAAATGACTAGAAATTATATTCATTATTATATAAATAAATAATGTACATGAAAATAGTACTACTTATTTGTTACATAACCCCTTAAAACAGCCGCATAAGACCTAAGGGTAAGGTGTGAGATGGTGAAAGACTCTTGGGGTGGCTCGGATAACATCGCTCGAGTGGTAATTTCAATCAACTTCCACTTTTCCCGTAGACGGTCAAGTTCGAGCTTGAAATGTTGAAGCTCAGCATGGACTTGGTCAAGGACGAAGACCAAAGATGCCACATATTTTCTAATCTCTGGAAAATGGTCTTCTTATGGGGCAATTCTACTGGATGAGGCCATCACTTCCTTTTTCTGAGTAAATTGGATTTGTTAAAGTCCTATATTTATACTAATCATGTGGTCACTGTTCAACGACTATATTAGAAACGGTTAAAATTCTTAACATAAAACCAATGAAGTTGTCATTTTATATAAAAATAAAGAGACATTTAATTAGATCAAGAGGGATTCCCATTAATGAAACTTTGGGTCGTTACATTATGTCATCATACCATTATTACCAAATAATGAAAATTGATAACATCTAATTGATAATGATTATGATTACCCTTACCGAGGATTTTATCTCAACCTAATTATATTAAATTTTCCCTTAGGTTTGAAGAATTTTTTTAAGTATTTCATTCCTAATAATTTTACTAGATTTAAAGAACTTAGTGGAAGATTATGTATATTTTTATGGACCCGTTGTTTAGGTATCCAAGTTGTTATGTAAGAGTTTGTCCTAACAATATAAAACTCTAGACCTAAATGGTTAATGGGTATGTAAGTGATCTAATATTTCATTTTTATTTTTTTATTTCTAGATGGATAAAATTTAAGTCACATTTATTGGAATAAAGCCACAAATATAAATATTTTTAGCACCGAATCCAAGAGTGTGGCTTTAGGGCTATTATATTTGTTATTAGACGGATGTTTTAGATAACATTGGAGATTTAGATGTTTTCAAGTGAGGTTAAATTAAGAGTTATGGATACTATTATGGTTTTATAAGTATATGTTTTATTATAAGTTTAAGGATAAAGATACCACCTTTCATGGTTTAAGTGATGCGATTTTAATTTTATTTATGATATTTTTGGGAGACATTTTATTTTGTTAAATTATAAGTAACACTTAGGTGTATAATGTTTTTTAACATGAAGGATTATTTGCAAAACATAATATAATTTTTTTGAGGGATGTAAGATTAAGGGTATGATATAAAATTTAATGTTAAAACATTATTTAATGTTAAGGTTATTGAGGTAATTTGGGATATAGGGTTATTTATTTATGTAATGATTTATGATAAACTTTTTGTGTTATTCTTAAATTTTATATATTAATGTATTGGTTCTCTATATGAAGGTTTATAAATTTTAGATATTATCTTACCTTGTGATATCCATATAAGTTGTGAGTAATATCTAATGATATTGGGAATATTTTTTTTTCTTTTTTTGGATTATGGGATTCATTTTAAGTTGATTTTAGTGATTTAGGTCTGAAAATTATATCTTGAATACTCATCATTTAGAGAAAAATATGTAATTGTTGGGGAAATCTCATAAAGATGAACTTATAATTTTCAAGTGAGTTTATCTCCTAATGTTATTAGTCTAGATGGAAAAGAATTTCCTAAACTATAGGAAATGGATATTGAAACAAAATAATTATCCTATTACAATAATTTATGATTAATTGATGTCGCTTTTCACAACTAATTGGTTTATGGTTTTATGGTCATTGAATTTCTCATGTCCATTCAATTTTTTGTGATCAATTTTCTTGGACAATATCCATAATTATTTTTACACTATGTTTTTTCTCCATTTTGATATTTTCAATTCCCAATAATTTTCTCATATTTTAAAAACTAATTATGTGTTATTATAGATGACCTTCGCATTTGTATTTTCCTATTTTAAAAAATATTTTTAATTATCACTTTTTATGATGTGGGTTTTCAAAAAATTTATTTTTTAAATAGTAAAATGCCTTTCCTTTCATGTTCATATATTCTACCCTCCTCTCCTTTGAATTTATTTTCAGAATATTTTAAACCTTGTCTATTAGGTATGAGATAATATAATGAGGATTCAATTTCAAAAGGGGGAATATT